>JBCFYV010000001.1:71249822-71412965 GCA_039000515.1 Timema cristinae | reverse complement strand
AGCGCGAGCGCGAACCGTGCATATGGGGAACAACGGAACGAGTGCAATCAGTTATCGACTGATCGGATTGTTGAGTTGTTTTCACAATTTAATTTGGAAATATACTTCAATTCTCGGTGGTCATCGGCTGAAAGGTGAGCATTCTACAAGTGGTCATACCACAGACAAACTACAATCTAGTAAGAAAATTGATAAACCTAAAAACTACATAAAACATAAAAACCGACTAAACCGTTTCGGCCCTTTTAGGGCCAACAACAATAAAAATGGACAAGCTTAATGAACACGTACGCGTGCAGCAGAAGAGACAGCAAACCCAGGACTGGTCAAGAAATCTTGAGGAGGACGTTAATGTGGAATTGACTGACGAGGAAACGGAGGACAATGAATTCACGAAGCAACTATCTTAAAGAAGAATTTACTATTCAAAGCGAAAGACGACAAACCTCCAAAAGCAATCAGAGTGACCAACCAATACGAGCACTGACCGTTCGAGAAGAACCTATGGAACCGTAGAAGTATCAAATGAAAGCGCTAAGGAAAACAGCTCGAATCTCAGAAATCAAAACAAAAAATGCCACCTATAGTCGTAGCAGGGACGACAAACTATAAAAATATCAAATACAATGAAAACAACATGACGGGAACTTTCAAGATATTTTATATAAGAGACGGACTCAAAATCCATACTTCAACCCTCGAGGAACTTCATGGCTCTCCAAGCCTTTCTCAACAGCCGGACAAGAATACATAACTTTACGCTCCCGAGAGTAAAGCCCTAAAAATTGTAATCAAGGGGCTCCCACCCAACATGCCCACTGACGAGATAAAAGAGGAGCTACATAGCAATGGGCTAGACAGCATCTGACAGTCAGGCAATTTACATCAAGAAACAGACAGAAAAAAACACAAGATAACATCAAACTATTACCAATCTTCATTTGCACTCTCGCAAGAACTGACGAAAACTACAAACTCTTTCAGGAAAACTACATTAACAACACCAGAGTTAAAATATAACTTACGTACAATCGACAAAACTACATTATACAATGTCATAGGTGCAAAAATTCGGTCATTCAAAAAACAACTGTGCCAACAATCCCGAGTTTGTCAAATGCCTGACGCCGCATTTGACCAAGGATTGCCAGAAAAAAGACGCCTCAACTCCTGCTAAGTGTGTGAACTGTGGAGGAAACCACACCGCAAACTACTCCAAATGCCCTGGTACCAAAAAAATGATAGAGAAAAAAATCGCCAAAGACAGCAAAAAAAAAAAAAAAAACCTTCACCCAAAAAGATGCATCAACAAAAAACATTTCCCTCCACTACCAAGCAAAACTACGCCACCAACCAACTCTAACACGTAACACGATCATACAGAGACACTCTACTTAACAGACGGAACGACTCACAACAACCGAAGAACAAGAACAAACGCCCTTTTGACTCTAAAGAATTATTAACGAACTTTAAAGAGATGGATATATGCGATTCTTAAGCATCTCAAAACTTATCTAACAAAAATTAAACAGCAGAAGATAAAATGTCCAATCTTATGATAATAATTGAAACCAGCCACTGACTTTTACTTCGGTACCAATGACGATTTAAGCACAAACTATAGACAAAAATCAACTCGAAATTTTTATGGGGAATGACAATGTAATATTAACAGCATAAACACAATTGAAGACCTTTTAGAACCTATGGAATGACCTGGCTCTTATATGCGAAACGCACCTACAGACAAACAAAGGACTGAACATCACAGGATACAATATTTACCGAACGGACAGAAAACATGGAAGGGGAGGTGGTACAGCTGTCCTTATAAAAGACCATCTACCACACTATAGGGCAGACATCCACGATATTAAAATCTTGAGGCCACAGCAGTAACAGTCAATACAAAAACCGGACACATCAACTTTATTGCTGCTTACAACCCTCCGTCCAAGGTCTACTAAAACATGACATGGACAATGTTAAGTCATCCGACAACTATCTCATAGTCGGTGACTTAAATAGTAAAAATACACTATGGGAATGGTCGATGACAACAGGAACGGACGAATCCTGGAGGGCACTCGAACGGAAACAGATTACAACCATACTACGCCAGATACACCCACCTACTATCCCGGAACCTATCTCCATAGACCGGACATATTAGACATATTCAAACAACTTAAAAATATGTACAGACACCCTAACAGTACTTCAAGATCTTTATTCAGACCATAACCCACTACTATGCGAATGGGAAGTCAATTAGAGCACCAAACAACTGGCGCAAACCAACAATAAGAACGACCGATTGGAATAAATACAAATCGGACCTACAAGAAGCCTACCAAGAAACATAGACATACATACAGAACAAGAAATCGACGCGGCCATAGTCCTATTCAAATACAACACTACGAAAACAACCAAGACTTAAAACTGACCATCTGGTCTAAACTACTTGCTAGCCCTAAAAAAAGGCGCGTAAGGACTGGCAGAGGCTAAGAACTCCACACGAACGCACCAGATAAATAGACTCAAAAGCATTAGTAAAAGAACCGTCAATCAAATCAGGAAAACCAACTTTAATAATTCGTTACTGACACAGCCACCAACCTCAGAAAACCTGGACCCTAACCAAAATACTCAAAGGGACTTCGAAAAGATCAAACACTTCTGCCATTCACGGGAAACAGGGGATGGCCTACACCAGCTGGGACAAAGCTAAAGCCATAGCGCTAACATTAGAGGATCAACTTAAACCTAATCTCATACAAGATGAAAATTTCAACAGAGACGTCACCAGATCAGTTAACGACTTCATCCAAAGACCCAAAGCAGAGACACCAGCCCGCGTCAAAGAACAGGAACTACAAACCACTATCAAACATCTTAAACAGAACAAGGCAACAGGACTAGACGGGATTAAAAACGAGATGATAAAAAAACATATCTGAAATAGAAATAGCAGATATTCAATGCAGCCCTCAGAATTGCCTATTTCCCAAATATCTGGAAAGGGGCCAAGGTGGTAACCATACCAAAGCCAGGCGAAACGGCATTTTCCCCCAAAATAGGCGTCCTATAAGTTTACTAAACATGACAGGAAAATTATTTGAAACACTGATCCTAAAAAGACTAAAACGACACTCAGAACAACACAAGAAAATACCGGACCTTTAATTTGGCTTCAAAAGACACCACTCAACATTCACCCACTACTAAACTTCATTGAAGACGCTATAGACAGTTTCAATAAGCGAGAATATCTAATAGCCATATTGCTTGATGTGGAAAAAGCACTCGACAAGGTGTGTCATATCGATCTCATTCAAAAAATGATAGGCTTCAACTTCCCACGAGGTGTTATTCAACTAATCTACAGCTACCTGCATGATAGACATTTCCAAGTCTCTGTCGAGGGCACACTGTCGGGAAAAGTACAAGCAAAGGCGGGAGTACCATAAGGATCGGTGCTGGCTCCCTTCCTTTATAACATCTACGTGGCAGACGTCCCGACCAAGCCGAAAATGACGATAAGACTTTTTGCTGACGATACCTTGATATATACCAGGGAAAGGAACATTTACAACGCGTCATTAGCAATCCAAAGCTATCTAAAGACATTTGAATCCTGGCTGTCTAAATGGAGAAACAGAGTAAACGCAACACAATCTACTGCACTAGTCGTATCCAGAAGAAGACAGATACCGCTGGACAACTTTACAATATATGAAGAAGAAATACCATTCAAAACTGACACTGAATACTTAGGAATACACGTAGACAAGAAGTTAACATGGGCAAAATATATCACTGAAACCAGCAAGAAAGCGAAGGCGGTATTAATCCAACTTCACCCACTGCTTAAAGGAATCCAACTAAGTCAAAAAACAAAACTTACGATCTTCAAATGTGTAATACAGCCAATCATACTCTATGGCTGTGTAGGATGGGGATATGCAGCCAAGACTCATCCCAACAAACTCCAGACAATACAAAACCAGATACTCAGGACAAAAGGAGTAGACATACGGACAAGGACTGAGCATCTACAAGCCATGACCCAAAACAAGACACTCGCCGAGCTCTTCCAGGAAAAAAGAAACAGGTTTTATGAACAAGCAGCAAATCATGAGAATCCCATTATAAGATCATCAGGGAACTGCGACCCGCAAGAAGAAAAGTCATACAAACGACCAAGACTAGACTAGGTAGGTAAACGGTAAAACGGTAACACGGTAAAACGACAGCACGGTAAAAGGTACCATGGTAAAAAGGAAACACGGTAAAACGATAAAAAGGCAACACGGTAAAAAAGGTAAAACGGCAAAATGATAAATGGTAAAATGGCATAACGGTAAAACAACTCCCTAACCCAATCCTCCCTGATCATAAGAAAAGAAAATCCTTCCCTTCACTAGAAAACCAATCATTCACAATCCCACAGGCATTCCATCACTCATAAAATGTAATCACCCATTCTTTTTTTTCACCATCATTCCATGAGGAGAAGGGCTAGCGACTGCTGCCGGTAACTCACAAAACAAATCAGCCCTTTCTCAGGTGACCTAGCTTGGCGTTTCTGTCAAGGTGGATATTCTGAGTCGGGAAACAGACAACGATAACCATGTATTTTGTACATCTAATTCATAGGTACCAAATCATGCAATGGTAAGTTTCATGCAACGAGGATAAGGGTCTGTGAAAACAACCTGTAACTCGCATATCAAATCAGCCAAAGCTTCCTCTACTTCTCGTTGGCTCTATTGGCAAGTGGGGAAGTATAGGCAACAGGGGAAACCCATAACCGTGCATATGGGGAAGCTTTCCAGCCATAATCCACAATATATTTGAAAATAACACCAAGAAATACATTCCTTATTCCTCAATTAATATTGTATGAAATGCGTAATCAATTATTATTGATCCAGACCAAATAAAAGACATATATTGAAAATTCTCACTCTACTACAGTACAATAAATAAGTGGAATAGCCAGGTTAGCAAATGGAGCAAGTGTGTTATTCATTAGAATCCATGATATTTTTTGTGATATTACCTCTTTCCGCCTTAGTACTCCATATACTCGGCAAAAAGAGGGATTCATAGAAATGGGTAATTTCCTGATAGCACAAAAACAACGTGGAAGAGCGACTCAATGAACCTAAGGCCCAATTTTCCCATCCTCTGTATTTCAAAGGAGTTTCATGTATACTATTTTAAAATGAATCAATTCGTCAAGATCATACCGCAATAGAGTATATGTATGTTTTATAATTCCCTAGCCAGCCAATGAGCAGAGCTAGATTAGCCCTAGTGCAAAGGTTTCAAGACCGGGGGGTTCCAATTGGCCGAAATCTTTAATTCCTGTACTGGATATCAAAGTTCACTGCTATTATGGATGGACGTGGAAAAGACTTGAGGATGATGCTAATAAAGTGGAAGTATTCTTTCGTATTTTTAATAATTACCTGATTAATATTTTATATAGTAAGTAAATTGTATCCACTAAGCACCAAACAAGATTCTTGGCATTGCGAGAGAAATATTTAAGATGTAAAGACGTCTTCTTACCATCCACCCATGATCCTATTATACAAATCAAAACAATTTGAGAATAGAAAGGGGGCATAATTGACCATTTATAAGGGTAGGTCCATATATATGTGTGTGTGTTTGTTTGTTCTTCAATGATATGAATACACCGATAGATACGATGATAAATAGTTATGAATACATCAGATCAAAATTTGCTGCGATGAAATCCCACTTCATGTTTCCTTGAACTTTCATTCATTTAGAACAATTCATAAGAAGATAATTTTATTATAATAATGATGTGTTAAATTTTGTTTTTTAATCAAATGTTTTCAAAACTTCGTGTAACACCCCACCCCACGGTTGGACTTGTCTTTAGTCCACGTGCATTGTTTTACCTCATACATCGTTAATAAAGGCCAATCTTTGGGTCTTTAAACTTGCAAATGTCACAGATTCTTTCAAATAATATTTGCGTTTGACCAAAATTAGCTTTATTGGTCATACTCATTAATGTTAACAGGGAGAGAGGGGTTCAAATCCCGGTCAGATGTATTTGTGGTGGTTTTTCCAAAAATGTTCCCACTCTACCGTCATGAAAGTGCGGGAAAATGCTATATAATTATATTTTACTCATTTCTACCCTATTAACTAAATGCGAATAGCCCGGTGAGTCGTAAGAGGTGACGAGTAAAAATAATAATTATACATTTAGTAAGATTTCACACTTTACCATTTATCATACTACTTGTATACAACCCGAACTAAAATGACATTTGCATTTAGCTTACCTTGTATTATGAAGTTGATCTATATGTGAATAGCAACATTTACCGTAATTTATATAATGTTATTGATACGTACATGAAAATAAGCTATTGTATATTTCTAATATAAAGTAAGTTCTCCTCCAAACGACGCCTCGCTGCTATAATGTCGTCACTGCTAAGAAGATTTCAGGAGTTGTAAGGGGATTGAATGAAGGCATGGTTTCAAGTGGAGCCAGGGCTGAGATGAGTGCAGCAACAAATCAACTCACGGAACTAGAGGGTTTTACTTGATACCACGTCTCACTACCTGTTCGGCTCGTAGGCATATCAACTGATTGCCAAATTGTGAGAGTGAGGAGTATTATTAGGAAATGTACACGATTCTGCTTTGAAGGAGAGTGGAAAATGATTTAGGGAACATAACCTTCAATACAGACGACTGGGATGAAAGCACTGATCTTCCTGTCATTGGCAGTTTGGTCTGTTGCAAGAGTGACACCTTAGACAATTTAACCACCGAAAAGGTTGTGTTTATTTGTGAGTTACATATTTCACAGGTTATTTAGCACAAATTTACCTAAAGCTGTCTATAAACTTTAAAAATGAATACTAGTAAATATGATTAGGTATATTCCAGCTAAACAACGCAGGCAATAATATATTTAAAACTGCCTGAAAGAAAAAATGTTTTCAAAACAAATATATTCAATCAATTAATTAAATATTGCATAACATTAGTAAATACCATAATTACTTGTATAAGAGGTCTTTAAAAAATGTGTAAATTAAACGTATCTTATATACTTTGTTGGTAATAAACGATATAAAGTATATTAAATTTATCATAATTATTTTTTGTGTGAATTTATTAAAACAGAGACTAAATAAGAGGGAGTAAAATAAATGTTTCACAAATATTTACATTTTGTTATTAATACAAAAACTAAATTTAGTTAAAATTCACATGTACAATAAGAACACATAGTGGTTATAACATGAGCAGAAGTGTACAGAATGACAATATGATTCCGACACAAAATAACGCTAGAAGAATACTAAGACTGGGTGATATTAATCTTTTACGGATTCGGAGGTCCAATTAACAATCCACTCCTATATTATTTACACATCAACACATTCACTAGAAACATTAGTATTGTTAAATACAAATTGCATGGAAGAAAATAACATCATTTATAGAGTTGCTTTAATAGCGAGCAGCAACAAGGGATGTAAAAATGCCCACTGAATATTCGTTAAAGCCCTAGTTTTCAAATTTACACACTTAAATTACACAGTTTGAATAAGATGACCTAGCAGAGAATCATTTGCTTATACACCACATATCATTGTAGGTACACTTTTCTCACAAACTACCCCACACCCACAAATCATACCAAAATAATTAACACTTCATATGATTTATATTATCGTATAGGTGTAACGTAATTATCCATGAATTTTTTTTCACTTGAATTAACCAAAGTGAGTTAAAAAATATGTTTATAGACAAACCATTTACTTTGATTCTAGTACACCTTTAAAAAATAGAGAACATATGAAGTGGTCATTATTTTGCCAAGATTTGTGGGAAAGTGTACCTTAAGATTTCTATTTGTATTTCAAGTTGGAATATCTCCCATAGTTTACCCTTCGATTTGAAGTTAAACTTTTACTTGATAATCAAGTTAAGGAGAAAATAAATTAATACTATTGTCGTAATATCGTTAGTAATATTATTTTATTAAATATTAACCGTTGATCACATGGGTTAAGACGTCACTTTCTAAAGATATAATATATATATATATATAGAGATGGCAATATTCCCTAACCTACCAACTCTATGACATTAGGAACTTGAATATCATTAACGCACTTATAAATTACGCCACCTCTCCCTATCTTGATCTAGTACTATCCAGTCCACCTCATTACACCCTATATTTTTCAATGCTATTCTAATGTAATCTCCCTATCAGCCTCTAGATCTTCTCTTCCCCCGGGTCTGCTAGTCGGTACCCCCATTAGCAATGCATGTCCTTCCCACTTTAATATACGAGACTTGATTATCCTAACAATGTCTTGTGATGTGTACAGGCTATGTAATTCATCATTACGTAACGTCCTCCCCTCCCTAGTAGGCTCAACCCCTCTTGAGCCAAATATCTTCCTAAGCATCTTGTTTTCGTCATGTAATGTAGGAGACCACGTTTAACGCCCAGAGAGAGCAGCAGGCATTTCCCGACTATTATTTTCATAATTTACAATCTAATATTGTTTTTTCTAGTTAAAATTGTTCCTAACTCAGTAACCCTGTCGAATGCTATATTGTTTTCAGTAATCTCTAAATTATCATCCTCAATCTTAGCTATAGGTTTAATTATATACTTAATCTAGCGTTCACTAACATCGATATATTTATTATTAGATGTATCGCAAGGTGCACTCCGCTTAACCTGAAAGATCAACCTGTTATTTTCGATTGTATTATATTCGTCCAGAAGAACGGAAACTTTTTTTTTTGAAAGATATAGCTTCGCAAAAAGAGCTAATAGGAAATATAAATGTATCTAATTTTCTCATAGATAAATTTCTCCAGGTAGCATGATAGAAAGGTCGAGATGTCTGCTGTTCTATAATGCTATTTTTCACTTCTTCTCTTTTTTAAACTGTTACTTTATTTGTTGAGTGTAGACCACTTGAATACATATAGGAAATAATTTTCTCAGTTAATAAAAACATGGGAAAAAATCGTTCAAGTTCTGTTATTTATGAGCCTTAAAAGCCTCAAAGAATAGCCTGATATATGAAATATATTTATAAATTGATTGATTATATCGGATCCATACATTTAAATATTTTTGTAAATAGATTTATATTTTTTAATTAATAACTTATATTGTTGCCATTCCTAAATAAATGCCAACATTTTTTTTTTAATCTGCTAAAAGTACTCAATCGATTGCTTGGAATTTTAAAATAAAACATCTTGCGCTAAACCATCAAACCAAAAACCTTTTTAATGTACACCATATTAAAACTAATAGCCATATCGGAAAACCACATACATAAATTGTTTAGTCTAGGTTCAAAGGATGTCCCTTCCAAATTTCGTTAAAATTGGTCCAGGCTCTTTACAGTTATTATGAAGCAAAAATACGGACAAACAACGAAATGCCAAGATATCAAGTTAAAACAGGACCTCGCTTGGTCAACTATTTAATGATAAATCTGTTTACCACACTATTGTTCTTGTTAGTAACTAGTTATGTAACCCTCTCCAGTGGCCAGATGGTATAAAGCGTTACTCTCGTGTTTGACTGGTCTGCTGAAGATGGGGAGATTGGGGCTTGAATCCCAGTCGATTCTACTGAGGGTGGTTTTCCCTAAATTGATTCCCACCCTCCCTCCATGCAAATGCTGGTATATTACCTTTAAACTGCTTCCACCTTCATTGCAACTCTATCAGAGTTAGTTATCATCCGTATAACCTGAACAGGTATTAAGATGAGACCATGTGGTAATAGATTGGTCTATTGAACCTTTGACCTTGATGTTTGATGTGTTGCGTCTGATGACCACACCATGTTGCCATACCCGGGGAGGTAGCGTTACCAACATTAGATACACGAGTGTCCACTCAAACATTTCCTCTTTGTTCTTTGTGGCAAACATTAATATTATTATTATTATTATTATTATTATTATTATTATTATTTATTATTATTATTATTATTTTTTATTATTATTATTATATTATTATTATATTATTATGCACCGCGTCTTACTACCCGTTCGGGTTATACGCACTTACGCTAATGTGTAATGGTAGGGTGATTGTGAGATGAAATGAAGGACCTACAGTTTAACGTGGAATCCGAACCACGGTGGAGGCCTGGCATTCCCCACATTCACAAGATGTCTTGTCAGAGGTGAAGGAAGGGTTTGGCAATCAGATAAATATGTGCCGGGACCGAGGATTGAACCCCGGCCGCCAGCACAGAAGTCTGACACCTTACCCCTAGACCACCAGGTCACCGCAAACATTAATAGAACTTTCTCTCTCTCTCTCTCTTAACTTCTCTTTGAAACTTCGCCCTTCGAGAGATGTTTGAACTGAAACCTGGAGACATGTTGTTTGTTTTACTCTGATCGACCAAACTTTTACCACTGTCCTCCCCTTGTATTTTCTTTCAATTTGTTCGAACACTATTCTAGAAATGAGTGGTAAAAAGTACCGAAGCATTTGGAGTAACAAGAACAAGATTGAGGGACAAATTTAAGTTGCGGAGGAGATTTTAAACCAATTGGGACCTTGGATGAGGTACAGCCATCAAGGAAACCAGGACGAGACATTCATCGGTAAAACAAGATGTGGGTTAACATTCGATTAACCGGGGTATCAGGCACAACATTACGCTTGAATTAGAAATACTATCGATGTCCGGTTCTCTATATATATTTAAATTGACAACACCGAGATTAAGATAATTTTTAAAACATAATTTTAAAATAATTATTTTTAAATTCTGTTGTAGTTTTTAGAAATATTATAAAATAATTTCACTAGCCTTAATTCAAATTTCACCTAAATTAGATTACGGGTTACCGGGCCACGATATTACGTTTGGTTTGAGCTGTATTATCTGTCTAAGTATTATTCGTGAAGTAAGACGGACTCTTAACTGCACTCGGAAGGCTTAAACCCCTGACCCTCAACAGTCGAGTCCATCTAGATTCTCAGTAGTGAAATGAGTTATATTTTCAGATACATAGACTAGTTATTTTTTATAATTTGTAAAGATCAGTTATGCTTCACACGATATAGAGGGACAAAATTTAAAATTTGCCTTATCTGTTTCTGAAGAAGTTGAAAATTCCTCCCAAGATGTCTGTCACTGCTACCATTGTCCATTTTTACATTCAACCATCAAGCACTGAAGAGATACTTGAATATGAAAAAAAAAACTGAAATCTTTGTAGTTTAATAATGTTCCTGGTACTAAGCTGCTTAGATTATGTCTCTGGTGCTATGAATTATTTGCCTATATGTCATTTAAGACTGTAGTAGCGAAAAGAACCTGTAGGGAGCGAGGTTTATTGTTCACAGAACTATTGTGGGGTGAATGGAATTACGGCTACTTAGTCAATTAATTACCAAAGTTATGGTTAAATAGACAAATTTAGTACTAAATATAATATGTTTTTAAATGAAAAATAACTCCATGGTGTGAGCCCGTAATCGAGCTATACTGACCGAGCGGCTGCCGTTGTTAGCGATAATGGTACCGACATTTGTGGATAGAAGGTGTCATGTAGTCAGCACAGTAAGAACTCCGGCCGTTAATGTCAGTTTTATAAACCGGAGTTGCTACTTATTTGTTCAAGTAACGCCTCATTTGTCCTCCCGAGGCTGAGTTTGATGCTGTCGCAGATAAGCTTTGGAAGACTTAAAGTGAAACTAAGTTGAAATGTCAGTATTTTTAATACTCTTAGTAGGCCTAGCCGTTTGGTTTATACGCCTATGTATAATTAATACATGTGTGTTCAGGATTAGGAAGCTTTAATTTAGAGGAAGTGCACCCGCATCGGTGTAGAGGGAGAGTGGAAAACCACTTAGAAAAAACATCCTCAGTACATTCAACTGGGCTTGAACCCTGAACTGCCCTTCTTAGGCTGTCTATTCAAACACAAGAGTAGCGCTTTAGACAATGCGGCCACCGAACCGGGTGTCTGTCTAATTAATGTTAATGTGACATATTTACCCTTTCTTTCTTAGTCTAATAATAACACACACATCCAAATAGCTATCAAAAAACTTCCCTCAATAATTTATAATCTGTAGAGTTATCTACAAAAAAAAATAGTAGAAATTATGTCGGCCTGAATGTATACATTATTATTATTATTATTATTATTATTATTATTATTATTATTATAACATTACGCAGTAGACACAAATATTATTTAATATAAAACATTATAATGCTTTATAAAAGTTTGTGCCTCTCAAATAATTACAAACATATTAAAATGAAAGTGTACAATACCTTTGTTGTATTATATATTGCTAGATGTATGTTTATTTGCACTGATAAAGGGCGGGGTCTATTCTATATCCATGACAAGGAGCTCAAAGGACGCATCCCCGAGGTGTACGTTGGTCTCCACCCTCCTGCCAATCGATAACTTCATCAACACCTGGTTCACAGACCGACCAACACCCATTGCTCTCAGGTATTTGGACCAGGCTAGGCGTTCCCGCGACACAGGTTTAATCGATCCTCTCTCCTCCTCCCCCTCCCTCTCCTCTCCACTCCTCCGTCTCTTTCTTAATACTTGCGGCTCGTTCTATCTCCCCTCAACCTACAAAAGCAAGCAAGATTTTGCTCTTTTCCTCTCTAGGAAAAGTCGGAATCCGCATTGTATTTATTGTACAGAAATAACGCAATTAAGTTTCTAATTCTATTCCCACCTTCTGACAACTGGGCTTATCAATACTCGCCATCTTACTCTCTCCTTCTTCTTCTTCGTCATCTCTTTCACATTCCTTCTATAGTTTATTATTTTTTTACCTCTACTCTAAATACAGGGATAACATTGAATTTTTCTAGTCATTTGTTTACTTTTGTAGTTTTTCTAATTTGTTTCGGGTAGTTTTGAACAGTTGTTTAAATTGATTACAGAGTACAACCCCTACCTAACTTAACCTAACCTAACAAAATTGTAAGCGGAGCTGCGAAACAATGTAAGAACACCGTGGACAAAGCTACATTTTGGGGGGAACAGATGCTGTTGTAAATCATGGGGGTATATTCAGATTTGAATATTTGAAATGTTTCTCCTTCAAGTTGCACCCATATTAGTTGAGAAAGGGTTGGTGTTCTAATATAATACAATTTTGAAGCTTTAGACGAAGTTTTTAATTGTGAAAATAAATATAATAATGACATCGAGGGATAATGAATATAATAATGACATAGAGAGAGAATAAATAGGTAAAATATTAATGATATCGAGGAAGATTATGTATAATAATGACATCAAGGGAAAATAAATATAATAATGACATTTATTTAAAATGTATAAAGGTTTTCTAATAAGCACAAAAGTGTTAGGGGTTACATTCCCATGAACTTATCTGTAAATTATGCAGATGTCGAGGTTCGGATCCTAGATGATTTCTCTGATATGTGCTCCTTCCCAGGGGTGGATCCAGATTATTTTCATAGGGGGGGGGGGGTCGTAATTATAAATAACATAGTTCCTTACAATGTTAGATATCTGTTTAAAGCCATTTTATAGTTTCTCGTTCATTTTTGATCTTATGTATGTTTTAAGCTGTGGTCATCCTCTCCAATTTTTTTAAATTATATAGTTTCTATAAACTATTTGAAGTGACCCTCCTTAAACAATTGTTTGAAAAATTGTTTATTCTAGATGGTATGAGTAATCTTAACCTTGATCTTTTAATTATATTATCTTATAAGCCATTTAAAGTGTTCCTCAACCAGACATTTTTGAAATTTGGATACCCCTCGAAGATATTTAGAGTGATCATCACCTTAATTTTGTGTTTTCCTTCCCTAGACATTTTTGAAATTTGAATGACCTTGTAAGTTATTTAAAACTTTCCCCCCTGAATTTTTCTGCCAGTTAGATGTCTCTAGTCTAGTGTTATTTGAAGCGGTCTTTTCCAGCTAATTTTTGACAATAGAATGTATCTAAAAGTCATTTGGAGTTTGATTTAAGGCCATCTTTCAGCTTCATATTCAATAATATCAGAGGATTTTAAATATATCTGGGGGTGGGGGGAGTATTCCAGGGGGTCAGAGTCCCCCACAGTTCCACCGCTCCTGTTGTCCACACATGCTCTATATTCAGTATTCGTGTATGAACTGCTCTCGGGCGATTATTAGTCTTCTTTGATGTGTGGTAGTCTACCGTCTCTATGAGGAGCAATGTTAGTTACTCGCTATCCAAGACAAATATTAGTACATGAGGAATAGTATTGTTCCCACACTCTCGTTAGACATATTGAACAATGAATAAACGTGGACGAATAATGCGCGTAAATAAATAAAAAAGTGTATAATTTATCTATGTTGTATTTTATTTCTAAAATTTGAACTTTAATTTTGCTTTTTGTATTAATTTTCTAACTTTCACAGGGGGGTTAACTGACCCTTCGACCCTCCCCTCTCCCTGATCTTATGAGCTTATGCCGGTGCATTTCATATTTACGACCCTCCTCATACTGTACCTCTTACACTATGTTTTGTATACCGCACATCAATGACCTCCAGTTCAGTCCCCTGTGAGTGTAGACTATTAGTCAGACTCTGTTGGCACAGAACGTTACCCGGGAATACCTATGGAGGCTGTCTACACGCTGTGCCCACAATCAGATGATAGTTATTATGATGGTGTGGAGCCGGAGTGGGCCTTAAATCTAACTTAATACTAACCAACTAAACCCTTAAGAGAAAAATACCCTAGGTAGCAGCCGGGAGTTTAACCCGGAACGTAACACCTGGGTTTTCAGCCAGGCGCACTGACCACCCCACCATGGAGCCGGTGACGGTGGTAATAAAACTTCTCAATTCCTCTTTCAACCAAACTGATCATTTTTTATATTATTATTATTGTATAAGTTTTGTTAATATATATTGTATTTTCAACTAACCCAAAGTTTTTGTGTTCTATTTTAATTCAATTACATACTTTGAACTTAAAGAATAGTAGAGAGAGGAAAGAGTATTCAGAAACTAGCCAATACAGTGGGTCCAACATTTTTGGCCTGATTCAATCTGAACTCCCTGTACAATTATTACAAATCAAACTTTGCACACACAAGTATCCTCCAAAATGACGTGGAGAGATTATGAAAAACCAGCAGTGAGTATCGCAACGTATCCAGCCGGAATCCAAACCCCGGTCAACGGAGACCACTCAGCCACCATTGTGGTTGAGTCTGAAATGTTTGGTGCTAAAGATAAAGGTAGAACAAATCATGTATTTACAATATAAATATTGGCATGTCTGTAAGAAGAGTAGCCAGATATAAATACAACTGGAAGCGACTTGTATAGAATAAGTTGTTTTATAATGATGGTCAGAACATTATTAAATACATTAGATTGTAACTGAGACGGTATACACTTTTCAAGTATTTAGGAATTAGAAAGTTTATTACGGCACTTGAAAAAGAACGGTACCCATCCCTATCTTGAGAGAGTTATTTCCAGTCCACCTCATTACATCTTATACCTATCTTAATCTACCACCTCGTTACAAACTATTTACTTCAGGTCCATTCTAACATTATATTCACTCCTTGAAGGATATTATTACCCTAACAATGTCTGGTAGTTAGTACGCGATATGAAACTCACCATTATGTAACCTCATCCATTCTACAAAATCTCTACCATTCTTAGTAACAAGTAGGGTATTTTCCTAATTACGTTGTGGTCGAGCACCTTATATTTATTTTCGTCATGTAAGGTAAGATACCAAGTAACACGATTATGAATAACAACCGGTGAAACTATTGTTTTGTTTATTCTGAGCTATCTCAATATACATTCTATATTAATTAATATATTAAAACATTTTAAAAACGCAAGGCTTTATTCGTTCAGTCCATTTATTAACTGGGACCAGGTATCGACCATTTTGAAACCATTTTAAAATATCAAGGCAGTCTGCTAATAAATGTCCATGAAACTTAGGGTGCAATGTATTTTGAAGACTTTATTTTGTACTCTCAAAGTTATCTTTAATGATATTATATAAATAGCTAATAAATTCCAAATAATTCAGTTTACAAGTGCCTGGAGATTTCAAAAATAAATATTTACTATATTACATATATGGAGTTAAGTGTATCATGCATAACTAGTATATATAAATATATATATATACAAGGTAGACCATAACCTTAAATTAAAAAATACTACTCACGTGCCTAAAACGAACACTGTAGGCCCGGCCCACCAGCGTAATAATATAATGAATCTATCCTAATATAACCTAATCTAATCTAGCTGTAGCAAGCTGATATATTTGTACTGTGACTAATTTATTATAATCTATTGAACCAAAGCATTATTGCGTGGGGAAAAGTTATCAAAGTTCGCACCTGGAAGAACACGTGTTTGAAACGAACACGATGGGCCGCATGCAGCCCACAGAGCAGACTTGGAACACCCCTGCTAGAGATGTGTTTTGATTACGCGCAAAAGGACATATATATTGGAAAAGTTAACAAGGTTTAAAAAAACATTCTTTCCCCTATTTATTTTCCTCACACTAAATTAACACATGTTTTTCTGTGACCCTGAGGAGGAGGGGGGTGAAAAAACTTGACCTTTTCATAAGAATCACGTTCGAGCCCAACAGCGACATGAAGGGGTTTAATAGTTTGGTCGGAATATGTATCCTACATGAAATATTTTACAGAAATGTCTCGAGTTAAAATATCTGATGAGCCTTGATGGTAATTATGTAGATCACTCTCACACGTGTCCTCAACGACCCAAATCTAACTTTATTCATATTTTAAATCTTTCAAATGTTGCCAAGGCTTCACATACTTTACGATTAAAAGATAATTTAAGTTGAGCTTTTAAACTAAAAAATAATTATCTCTTTATGACAGTTGCCTTAATAATGTCATTTGATCTGAAGGATGAATTATTTTTATCAAAATTGTATGGCTATAGATTTGTTAACAGCAATAGTATGGATCAGTAGTATTTTCTGTTTAATATATATACTGTATGTATACCATTAACTTGGTTATGCTCTGATTTAGTATAGGAATAGTCAGTGTTTATCATTAAATTATATATTTAAATTATATATACACACACACACACAACACACACATTAATCTTACGTAGCCCCTAAGATGTCTTCGCGTACTCCAGGTTGAATACCACTGATACCCGCTTCAGTGGCCGCATGGTCTAAAGCGCTAATCACGCAGTAGACTAGACTGCCGATGAAGGAGATCAAGGTTCTAATCTAGGTCAGGTGTACTGAGATTTTCACAAAATTATACGATTAGTAACTTGAAAATCTACACTTTGATTGAAAAATGAATATTCACGAGCTAAACAAAAGCAAACTAACTACACTTCTCCACCGGATGTCAGACAAACCTCAGCACATTGTCCATCACCTTCTTCAACATGGATCGTCTGTTTCCGTCCCAACCTGTAAAAATGTTCTGAATAAATGTTTTTTAAAGTTGTGTCAACATTCATCCCACACTGTTCTGGGGCAATGCAGCCCAGGTTGGTACAACGGCACGGGCCAGTTGATATGGTAACACTGTTTCTCAGCGAGAGGAAGATTGATGGTCTTCTAGCGGAACAGATAGTTGGTACGCGCGCCACATATTGATGATCTCGAGAGAAGCTGAACAAGAGAGTAATGGACATGTTACACTCTTCCAACAATTCAACTACAGAACCAGAACTAAGGTGCATACCATATCTCATGACTGTTTTAAATAACTTTGATGACCTTGTTCTATGTAGATGTGGAATCATTGTTCATATTTTTCATCTTAAAATAAACCAGCCTCGTGGTGTCAGTGCACCTGGCTATGAGCCTAGGGGTTCCGGGTTCGATTCTCAGCTGATACGCGTGGTATTTTTCCCGAAAACTTTAAAGATCACCAAGGTTTGAATGTTTAGACTTAAGTTAAGTTTAAGTATTTCCACTGGTTCACCACCCTCATACTCACTATCACCCTCATACTCACTATTACCCTCATACTCACTATCACCTCTAACTCCCACCCTCATACTCACTATCACCCTCATACTCACTATCACCCTCAACTCACTATCACCCATACTCACTATACCTCACTCCTATCACCTCATATCACTATACCTCACACTCTCTATCACCCTCATACTCACTATCCCCCAACTCACTGTCCCCTCATACTCACTACCCTCATACTCACTATCACCCTCATACTCGCTATCACCCTCATACTCACTATCACCTCATACTCACATCACTCAACTCACTCCCCTACCTCCCCCATACTCACCCTCATACTCACTATCACCCCATACTCGCTATCACCTCATACTCACTATCACCTCTACTCACATCACCCTTATCATATCACCCTCATACTATACCTCAATACTCCTATCACCCTCATACTCACTATCACCCTCATATCACTACTCACCCTCATACTCACTATCACCCTCATACTCCTATCACCCTCATACTCACTATCACCCTCATACCACTCCCACTACTCACCCTCATACTCACATCATACCCTATACTCACTATCACCCTCATACTTCACTACATCACCCTCATACTCACTATCACCCTCATACTCACTATCACCCTCATACCTCACTATCACCCTCATACTCCTATCACCCTCATACTCCTTCACCCCTCATAACTCATAATCACCTATACATATCACCCTCATACTCACTATCACCCTCATACTCACTATACCCTCATACTCACTATCACCTCATACTCACTATCACCCTCAACTCACTATCACCCTCAACTCACTATCACCCTCATACTCACTATCACCCTCATACTCCTATCACCCTCATACTCACTATCACCCTCAACTCCTATCACCTCATACTCACTATCACCCCATACTCACTATCACCCTCATACTCACTATCACCCTAAATCCTATCACCCTCATACTCACTATCACCCTCATACTCACTATCACCCTCATACTCACATCCCCTCATACTCATCCCCTCATACTCACTATACCCTCATACTCACTATCCCCTCATACTCCTATCACCCTCATACTCACTATCACCTCATACTCACTATCACCCTATACTCCTCACCTCATACTCACTCACCCTCAACTACTATCACCTCATACTCCTATCACCCTCATACCACTCACCCATACTCACTATCACCTCATACTCCTATCACCCTCATACTCACTATCACCCTCAACTCATCCCCTCATACTCACTATCACCCATCATCCCATACTCCTATCCCTCACTCCTATCCCCTCATACTCACTATCACCTCATACTCACTATCACCCTCATACTCACTATCACCCTCATACTCATCACCTCATACTCACTATCACCCTCATACTCACTATCCCCTCATACTCACTATCACCCTCATACTCACTATCACCCTCATACTCCTATCACCTCATACTCACTATCCCCTCATACTCACTATCCCCTCATACTCCTATCACCCTCATACTCACTATCACCTCAACTCCATCACCTCATACTCACTATCCCCTCATACTCACTTCCCCTATACTCACTATACCCTCATACTCACTATCACCCTCATACTCCTATCACCCATATCACTATCCCCTCATACTCACTATCACCTCATACTCACTCACCCTCATACTCACTATCCCCCATACTCCTATCACCTCATACTCAATCCCTAACACTCACCCTCATACCACTATCACCCTCAACTCACTATCACCCTCATACTCACTATCACCCTCATACTCCTATCACCTCATACTCACTATCACCCTCACTCCTACACCCTCATACTCCTATCCCCTCATACTCACTGTCCCTCTCATACTCCTATCACCTCATACTCACTATCCCCTCATACTCACTATCACCCTCATACTCACTATCACCCTCATACTCCTATCCCCTCATACTCACTACACCCATACTCACTATCACCCTCATACTCACTATCACCCTCATACTCACTATCACCCCATACTCATCACCCTCATATCACTATCACCCTCAACTCACTATCACCCTCATACTCCTATCACCCTCATACTCACTACACCTCATACTCACTATCCCCCTCATACTCACTATCACCCTCATACTCCTATCACCCTCATACTCACTATCACCTCAACTCACACTATCACAACCTCATACTCACTTCACCCTCATACTCACTATCACCCTCATACTACGTCCCCTCATACTCACTATCCACCTCATACTCACTATCACCCTCATACCCTCCTATCCTTACCCTCATACTCACTTCCCCTAACACACTATCACCCTCATACTCCTATCACCCTCATAACTCCTATCTACCCTCATACTCACTATCACCTCATACTCACTATCCCCTCATACTCACTATCACCCTCATACTCACTATCACCCTCATACTCACTATCACCCTCATACTATCACCCTCATACTCACTATCACCCTCATACTCACTGTCACCCTCATACTCACTTTCACCCTCATACTCACTTCCCCCTCATACTCACTATCACCCTCATACTCACTATCACCCTCATACTCGCTATCACCCTCATACTCACTATCGCCCTCATACTCACTATCACCCTCATACTCGCTATCACCCTCATACTCACTATCACCCTCATACTCACTATCACCCTCATACTCACTATCACCCTCATACTCACTGTCCCCCTCATACTCACTATCACCCTCATACTCACTATCACCCTCATACTCACTATCACCCTCATACTATCCCCTCATACCTCACTATTCACCCTCATACTCCTATACCATCATACTCACTATCGCCCTCATACTCGCTATTCACCCTCATACTCACTATCACCCTCATACTCACTATCACCCTCATACTCACTATCGCCCTCATACTCACTATCACCCTAAATACTCGCTATCACCCTCATACTCACTATCGCCCTCATACTCACTATCACCCTCATACTCGCTATCACCCTCATACTCACTATCACCCTCATACTCACTATCACCCTCATACTCACTATCACCCTCATACTCACTGTCCCCCTCATACTCACTATCACCCTCATACTCACTATCACCCTCATACTCACTATCTCCCTCATACTCTCTATCCCCTCATATCATAGGAACATGGAAAGAGCCTCCTTGGAAAGGATGTACTATTAGTACATTAGTACATATCCTGGGAGACGGTACATTAGTACTGGATAATATTTACACTACTGGGCTACGAGTAGCCCGGACGCGCAGTGTTAATATTAAAATATTTTATTAACACCACGTCTTACCACCCATTCGGGTTATACGCCTGTATCTTATAATAGATAAATGAAAAACAATTAGGTAATAAAGTTGTTAACTTAATAAAATAACGCAATGTCAACATTTTGGTCCAAGCCCCCGGTAAAGAAATGTGGAGAACCTTGAAAAACTCATGTCACTCGTGTGAGACCTGAGGAAGGAACTATTCTTCTTCTTTTCAGATGAAAACATTTCTTTCTCCTCCTTCCCAAGAGTGACAACTCAACCAAGGCAATAAAAACACACAAAGGAGAGGAGAGAGGAAGAGTTTCCTCTCGTTTCTTTAGACTTTTATCAGTTTTTTATAGAGGGCTTTATTGGAACGAAAGAAGAAACCAACCAAGAGAATAAAAACCTTTCGATATTTCGACGAAATTCACGGGTTATTCTGACAGGATGTCTACATTAATCTTGTAATTTTCTCAAAACTCGGCAGGCACGTGGCATTCACCTTACTGATAATTACAGTCACCGACTGAACGAGGCGCTATATAGGGCGAGACTCTGAAGGTCATTCGAATGACAACAGTTCTCTTGTATAGTGATCTAAAGCAGGGAGATATCACTCTTATCAATCGAATGACAACAGTTCTCCCTTGTATAGTGATCTAAAGCAGGGAGATATCACTCTTCTCAATCGAATGACAACAGTTCTCCCTTGTATAGTGATCTAAAGCAGGGAGATATCACTCTTCTCATTCGAATGACAACAGTTCTCCCTTGTATAGTGATCTAAAGCAGGGAGACATCACTCTTATCAATCGAATGACAACAGTTCTCTCTTGTATAGTGATCTAAAGCAGGGAGATATCACTCTTATCAATCGAATGACAACAGTTCTCTCTTGTATAGTGATCTAAAGCAGGGAGATATCACTCTTATCAATCGAATGACAACAGTTCTCCCTTGTATAGTGATCTAAAGCAGGGAGATATCACTCTTCTCATTCGAATGACAACAGTTCTCCCTTGTATAGTGATCTAAAGCAGGGAGACATCACTCTTATCAATCGAATGACAACAGTTCTCTCTTGTATAGTGATCTAAAGCAGGGAGATATCACTCTTATCAATCGAATGACAACAGTTCTCTCTTGTATAGTGATCTAAAGCAGGGAGATATCACTCTTCTCATTCGAATGACAACAGTTCTCTCTTGTATAGTGATCTAAAGCAGGGAGATATCACTCTTATCAATCGAATGACAACAGTTCTCCCTTGTATAGTGATCTAAAGCAGGGAGATATCACTCTTATCAATCGAATGACAACAGTTCTCCCTTGTATAGTGATCTAAAGCAGGGAGACATCACTCTTCTCAATCGAATGACAACAGTTCTCCCTTGTATAGTGATCTAAAGCAGGGAGACATCACTCTTATCAATCGAATGACAACAGTTCTCCCTTGTATAGTGATCTAAAGCAGGGAGACATCACTCTTATCAATCGAATGACAACAGTTCTCCCTTGTATAGTGATCTAAATCAGGAAGACATCACTCTTATCAATCGAATGACAACAGTTCTCCCTTATATAGTGATCTAAAGCAGGGAGACATCACTCTTCTCAATCGAATGACAACAGTTCTCCCTTGTATAGTGATCTAAAGCAGGGAGACATCACTCTTATCAATCGAATGAATTTCATTAACTCAGGGGTTAGTTATTTTTGGACCTTTATCGTGATTATGCTGCGAATTTATATGTACTCAGGATTTGCTAAAATATGCATTTAAAACTGAATAAATATGCAAGAAAAACGGTAAAAGATGCACAATAAAATTAAGGATTAAATTTAAAATTGTATTATTTATAAAACTATATTTTATAACAGTTTACTTAGTGTGGTTCTAATTACAATATACAACTTAATAGTTCTCAAGAGTCTGTGAGCAACCAATGAGCGTTTAAAATATTCTTGCACTTTAAAAAGCTCTTCTCTCTATCACACGTAGTGATTAGTCAGTACTTAAAGCGTAGGGTCCTCGTAAATCACTTTTTAAAGTTTTGTCATATTCGAATGTGTTGTTCACAGCTCAATGAAATGAATACAATCAAATTGTTTTTTGTAAAACAACATACTAATAATTGTCTTACAGAGAGACAAAAATGAATGTAGAACAAAACTAATAATTAATCTACAACCACTTACAAAGAAAGGCAGACCCGCACCACACACTCGTTCCTGAACTTAATAGACGGTCATGTTGTTTGCATCGCTCTGTAATAAGGGGAGTGGGATAACATATGACGTGGTTTCAGGAAAAAAGAGGATAACACATTATGTGGTTTCAGGAAGGGAGGGGGATAACACATGTCGTGGCTTCAGGAAGGGAGGGGGATAACACATGTCGTGGCTTCAGGAAGGGAGGGGGATAACACATGTCGTGGCTTCAGGAAGGGAGGGGGATAACACATGTCGTGGCTTCAGGAACGGAGTGGGATAACACATGTCGTGGCTTCAGGAAGGGAGGGGGATAACACATGTCGTGGCTTCAGGAAGGGAGGGGATAACACATGTCGTGGCTTCAGGAACGGAGTGGGATAACACATGTCGTGGCTTCAGGAAGGGAGGGGGATAACACATGTCATGGCTCCAGGAAGGGAGGGGGATAACACATGTCGTGGCTTCAGGAACGGAGGGGGATAACACATGTCGTGGCTTCAGGAACGGAGTGGGATAACACATGTCGTGGCTTCAGGAAGGGAGGGGGATAACACATGTCGTGGCTCCAGGAAGGGAGGGGGATAACACATGTCGTGGCTTCAGGAAGGGAGGGGGATAACACATGTCGTGGCTCCAGGAAGGGAGGGGGATAACACATGTCATGGCTCCAGGAAGGGAGGGAGAACACATGTCGTGGCTTCAGGAAGGGAGGGGGATAACACATGTCGTGGCTTCAGGAAGGGAGGGGGATAACACATGTCGTGGCTTCAGGAAGGGAGGGGAGAACACATGTCGTGGCTTCAGGAAGGGAGTGGGATAACACATGTCGTGGCTTCAGGAAGGGAGGGGGATAACACATGTCGTGGCTCCAGGAAGGGAGGGGGATAACACATGTCGTGGCTTCAGGAAGGGAGGGGAGAACACATGTCGTGGCTTCAGGAAGGGAGGGGGATAACACATGTCGTGGCTTCAGGAAGGTAACGTGTGACATGGCCGGCATGTTTAAATTTTTCTGAGTATTGAAGGATAGTCCTTTTAAATAGTCAAAAATACTGTATGTATGCATACGTATATTCGCCCAAAATATGCACTAACGTAATATTAAATACGCAACAAATTGCACGATAAAACTGAATAGGATTGTTAGATGTCACATAAAATTGTGTTTTGTAAGACTGGCATATCAATATTATCCAAGGGAAAAAACATGCATATATGTTACATCTGTAGCCTAATCATGATGCAGATCGCTGAGATGTAAGCCGATACATGAGCTCGAACCCCAGTTGGAACTGTTAAATATTATTTACGTGATTCAATGACATCCAAAACACGTGCAAATAACATAGTTAATGGCACTACTATGCAATAACAAATCAAACTAAATTAATTCACGACTTACACGGAATCTTGCTACGCTGATTCATGGTAACCCTGTTGCGGCACTTTCTTTCGCTTACAACTAACAAGTTCACCTATCCTGCAAAATGTGTCTTCTTAGTGAAACTACGTGCTACTTATCGTAAATAAAGTATAAACCCTAAATGTGTCTGAAAAACGTTGACGTGATTAGAATACGTATCTACAGTGGTGATAAGAATTGCATTATAATTTATCTAAACGTCAATTGGCTTGGAATACTTAGAAACGAATTAGCCACAAAAGTAGTGAGATTACCGTATTTAAAATTCAAATTGATCTTAAGTCTGGATAAATATCGTCCAGGTAAAACTAAACTATAAATAATATGTTTGAAACACAATTTAATGTTTAGTAAGGAGAGATAATATATTATTTATCAATCAATCAATCTTTTATGAAAATCCATACCATTCATTCACGACCACGTAGTGGGGAACAACACACTATTCTCCTAACTTTGACAACGTAGTGTGGAACAACACACTATTCTCCCAACTTTGATCACGTAGTGGGGAACAACACATTATTCTCCTAACATTGACCATGTAGTGGGGAACAACATACTATTCTCCTAACATTGACCACGTAGTGGGGAAAAACACACTATTCTCCTAACTTTGACAACGTAGTGTGGAACAACACACTATTCTCCCAACTTTGACCAAGTAGTCGGGAACAACACATTATTCTCCTAACATTGACCCTGTAGTGGAGAACAACATACTATTCTCCTAACATTGACCACGTAGTGGGGAACAACACACTATTCTCCTAACATTGACCACGTAGTGGGGAAACAACACAATATTCTCCTAACTTTGACCACGTAGTGAGGAACAACACACTATTCTCCTAACTTTGACCACGTAGTGAGGAACAACACACTATTCTCCTAACTTTGACCACGTAGTGGGGAACAACACATTATTCTCCTAACATTGACCACGTAGTGGGGAACAACATACTATTCTCCCAACTATGACCACGTAGTGAGGAACAACACACTATTCTCCTAACTTAGACCACGTAGTGAGGAACAACACACTAGTCTCCCAACTTTGACAACGTAGTGGGGAACAACACACTATTCTCCTAACTTTGACAACGTAGTGAGGAACAACACACTATTCTCCTAACTTTGACCACGTAGTGGGGAACAACACACTATTCTCCTAACATTGACCACGTAGTGGGGAACAACACACTATTCTCCTAACTTTGACCACGTAGTGGGGAACAACACACTATTCTCCCAACTTTGACCACGTAGTGAGGAACAACACATTATTCTCCTAACTTTGACCACGTTGTGGGGAACAACACACTATTCTCCCAACTTTGACCACGTAGAGAGGAACAACACACTATTCTCCCAACTTTGACCACGTAGTGAGGAACAACTAACAATTCTCCTAACATTGACCACGTAGTGAGGAACAACACACTATTCTCCCAACTTTGACAACGTAGTGAGGAACAACACACTATTCTCCCAACTTTGACCACGTAGTGAGGAACAACACACTACTCCGCTAACTTTGACCACGTAGTGGGGAACAACATACTAGTCTCCTAACATTGACCACGTAGTGGGGAACAACACACTACTCTCCTAACTTTGACCAAGTAGTGAGGAAACACACACTATTCTCCTAACATTGACCACGTAGTGAGGAACAACACACTATTCTCCTAACTTTGACAACGTAGTGAGGAACCACACACTATTCTCCCAACTTTGACCACGTAGTGAGGAACAACACACTATTCTCCCAACTTTGACCACGTAGTGAGGAACAACACACTATTCTCCCAACTTTGACACGTAGTTAGGAACAACACACTATTCTCCTAACATTGACCAAGTAGTGGGAACAACACACTATTCTCCTAACTTTGACAACGTAGTGGGGAACAACACACTATTCTCCTAACTTTGACTACGTAGTGGGGAACAACACATTATTCTCTTAACATTGACCACGTAGTGAGGAAAACACTATTCTCCTAACATTGACCACGTAGTGGGGAACAACACACTACTCCCCTAACTTTGACCACGTAGTGGGGAACAACATACTAGTCTCCTAACATTGACCACGTAGTGGGGAACAACACACTACTCTCCTAACTTTGACCACGTAGTGGGGAACAACACACTATCCTCCTAACTTTGACCACGTAGTGAGGAACAACACACTATTCTCTAACTTTGACTACGTAGTGGGGAACAACACATTATTCTCCTAACATTGACCACGTAGTGAGGAACAACACACTACTCTCTATCTTTGACCACGTAGTGAGGAACAACACATTATTGTTTTAACATTGAACACAAAGTGGGAAAAACACATATTCTCCCAACTTTGACTACGTAGTGGGGAACAACACATTATTCTCCTAACATTGACCACGTAGTGAGGAACAACACACTATTCTCTAACATTGACCACGTAGTGGGGAACAACACATTATTCTCCTAACTTTGACACGTAGTGGGGAACAACACACTACTCTCCTAACTTTGACCACGTAGTGAGGAACTACAACTATTTTCCTAACATTGACCACGTAGTGGGGAACAACACACTACTCCCTAACTTTGACCACGTAGTGGGGAACAACTTACTAGTCTCCTAACATTGACCACGTAGTGGGGAACAACACACTATTCTCCTAACTTTGACCAGTAGTGGGAAACAACACATTATCCCTAACTTTGACACGTAGTGGGGAACAACACACTATTTCTAACATTGACCAGTAGTGGGAACAACACACTATTCTCCTAACATTGATCACGTAGTGGGGAACAACACACTACTTCCTAACTTTGATCACGTAGTGGGGAACAACACTACTTTACTTGACCACTAGTGGGGGAACAACACACTATTTCCCAACTTTGACCACGTAGTGGGAACAACAACTATTCTCCTAATTGACCACGTAGTGGGAACAACACACTATTCTCCTACTTTGACCACGTAGTGAGGAACAACACACTATTCTCCTAACATTGACACGTAGTGGGAACAACACATTCTCCTACTTTGACCACGTAGGTGAGGAACAACACACATCTCCTACATTGCCACGTAGTGGGGAAAACACTATTCTCCTAACATTGACCACGTGTGGGAACAACACACATCTCCTACATTGCACGTAGTGGGGAACAACACACTATTCTCCTACTTGCCCACGTAGTGGGAACAAACACTATCTCCCAACTTTGACCACGTAGTGGGGAACAACACACATTCTCCTAACTTTGACCACGTAGTGGGGAACAACACATATCTCCTAACATTGACCACGTAGTGGGGAACAACACATATCTCCTAACTTTGACCACGTATTGGGGAACAACACACTATTCTCCTAACTTTGACCACGTAGTGGGAACAACACATATTCTCCTAACTTTGACCACGTAGTGGGGAACAACACACTATCTCCTAACATTGACCACGTAGTGGGGAACAACACACTATTCTCCTAACTTTGACCACGTATGGGAACAACACATATTCTCCTAACATTGACCACGTAGTGAGGAACAACACATATCTCTCCTAACTTTGACCACGTAGTGAGGAACAACACACTATTCTCCTAATTGACCACGTAGTGGGGAACAACACACTATTCTCCTAACTTTGACCACGTAGTGGGAACAACACACTATTCTCCTACATTGACCACGTAGTGAGGAACAACACACTATCTCTAACATTTTACCACGTAGTGGGGAACAACACACTATTCTCCTAACTTTGACCACGTAGTGAGGAACAACACATATTCTCCTAACATTGACCACGTAGTGGGGAACAACACACTATTCTCCTAACTTGACACGTAGTGGGGAACAACACATATTCTCCTAACTTTGACCACGTAGTGAGGAACAACACACTATTCTCCTAACATTGACCACGTAGTGAGGAACAACACACTATTCTCCTAGCATTGTTCACGTAGTGAGGAACAACACACTACTCTCCTAACATTGACCACGTAGTAGGGAACATCACATTATTCTCCTAACTTTGACCACGTAGTGAGGAACAACACACTATTCTCTTAAACTTTGACCACGTAGTGGGGAACAACACACTATTCTCCTAACTTTGACCTGAGGATGATGTAGAATTACGCCGAAACTAAAAATTAATGATGACTGCTCAGGCAACATCGAAACAATCCGAGTTAACTTGTTATCCCTTTTACTGCGGCTCCGCGTGGAGTGGTTTTGTCTCGTCGAAGTCCAGTTTCCGGGCGACGGTGGTTGTCAGGCGTCGGTCTCGTGGGTCCAGTGGATGGGGGTAAGGAAGGGAGATGGAGGAGAAAACATAGGCGGGTTCTGGGGTGGTCAGCGTGTCTAAATGGTAGCCCTCAGGACTAAAAGGGGAAATTGGAGTAGGTGGGGGTCGGATGGTCGGTGTGGGGGAAAGTCGAGGGGAGGAATTATCTACTCTCGGAGATCCTGGAGCGGAGGTCTGGTGGCTGCAGTAGTAGATGGGTCCATGGGTGGAGTACTGTTTGATGGTTGCTGTCTTCTTTAGTCTCTTATGTCGGTGGGCCTTGCCGGCGCGGTGGGTGTATCCCATACCGTGGGGTCACCGTCGGAAAGGATGAACAGGTTGGAAGGTGGGAGGACAGAGTCCCGGCAACACGGAGTCGCGGTGGGAGGCAAAAGGACGTCCGGCAACACGGAGTCGCGGTGGGAGGCAAGGAACGTCCCGGCAACACGAAGTCGCGGTGGGAGGTAAGGGGTAGTCGGGAAGGGTAGGTGACGATGATAAAAAAATGCTCTTTTCAAACGAAACAAGATGGTTTATAATGCTCTTTCACAAAGGTGGTTCTCCAAGGTTGGGTCACCACTGAACTCGAATCCAGATTTCACCGGGTTATATACCCTCCGCTGCTGCCTGGCCTGGTCCAATCAGAGAAGAGGGAGCTTCCCATTGGTTCGGGAAAACGAAAGTGCTATTGGCCGCCAAGCGAGCCAATAGGAAGAAGGGAGTTGATTATAGAGGTAAGAGCGTCACGGACGGCTCAGACAACATGGACTGTGGGCCGGACCGGCAGTAGGGAGGGAGGGTGAAGCGGCCGGTGCAAGTGCGAAGGAAAGAAGGCTGCCTGAACAGAGAGGCACATCAAACTCCAATTTTTACACTTTTATTAATTAATTCAATTTTCACGGTTTTGCAAAAAAAATTTAAAAAAATTCCAACACTAGTTCTGCTTTTATTAATATAATCATTTCCGAGTTTATTAAAATTTAAGTGAATAATAGTATATATATATATATAATTACAATATAGTTCACCACTGTTCACGAGCCTGATAATTTTTCTCAATTATAATATTATATTATTTTATGTTACAATTATTTTATAATAAATGGTTTTTTGACTGTTACGCTCTATTATATTATTAATAATGTTTCATGTATATTTTAAAAAACTTGTTTATATTTTAATACAACTCTCTTTGATACATTTTTATAATTTTTATATCTTTTCATAGCACATCGATTTATTAATAAATAACATAAATAATATATTTTTTTAGATTAAGTTTACCGCCTATATTAACAGGAATAAACGAGCTACAGACAGTTTGTGATACAATTCTGGAATGCTCACCAAGCTATATTAATAGCAGTAGTACCAAGTCTTAATACCCCTCGGAATAAACTCAGACCATACGCAGAACAAGCTATACAACTGAAAGGTTGAGATATAAATGGTGCTAATGTTTGACCTAAAATGTACTTAATAAAAGGGCTTTTAAAATGTTCTGACAAGATTGTGCTGAGCACAATATTTATTATTTGTGTATCTACGGGAAATATTTCCGGCGTTAGGAGCGTGTCTAAACATCAACCCAATATTTCCATTTTATTCATATTTAGAGCTCATAGGTAACCAATTAGTGAGTTATACAAATCAACATAATATCGAAATTGCAAACAAGTGCGGCCTCTTTTAAAAGGACAACAAAGAAGTAATAGTTCCAACATGATTACCAACTGATTATTTACTAAGATAATAATATATGCATATGGAAAAGTGTTGAATATACCAGTTTTTTTTAAATACATATTTTGCTTAGACCATAGTTCTATTGTTCAAACCCCTTAGATTAATATTATGAGGACAATTGGGCTAGACTAACAACTTCTGTGTAAATATTACCTATATAGTTTAAAATTGACCTGATTAACTTTCAAAGGTTATTTTGAGAAATAATTTGAATGGTATTTGCTATAAAACCTTCATCACAATTTACCAAACACGTCATTTTGCCATTGCTTCCTAAGGATATTTAAATCAAAAGGATGTGGGTGTGGGGTGGGAGGGGGGGAATTTAAGTTACAAAATAAAGTATTTTTTAATATTATGTAAGGCTTTTCAAAACAAATACGGAAAAATCGAACGTTATGAAACATTTCATTAAACATTCTACATTTCTTTGCTAAAACTGGAGGACACCTTTAACTTTTGTCTTCCAGTTTAAAAATATATGATTTTAGTGAACTACTTAGTAGCTTTAAAATGCTTTCATAAACTGTTTGAACTTTGTTTATTGTTTAAATAAGCTAATTTCCCCCTCCACGGTTACCCAGTTAATAAGTGTATACATGAAAATGCTTGATGAATCAAACTCAGAATAAAAGTCATATTATTAAGATATAATCTAAAAAGGCCTTGGCAAAAAATACAGTCTACAAAAATAGTTTTATTAATAACACTTGTTGTAAGATTGAGCTTAATTTAAATTAAATTGCAAGTTGTAGTGGGCAGAGGATTCAATACACACAGAAGAAACCATAATTGTGTTCAAAATATTGACTGACAACCTATTTATAAGAGACCGGTGAGAAGACCTAGACGCAGATGAAAGGATAATATTAGAATAGACCGGAATAAATAGGGTGTGAAGAGATGGACTGGATATAACTAGCTCAAGATAGTGATAGGGTGTGATGAGATGGACTGGATATAACTAGCTCAAGATAGGGATAGGGTGTGACGAGATGGACTGGATATAACTAGCTCAAGATAGGGATAAGGTGTGATGAGATGGACTGGATACAACTAGCTCAAGATAGGGATAAGGTGTGATGAGATGGACTGGATATAACTAGCTCAAGATAGGGATAGGGTGTGATGAGATGGACTGGATATAACTAGCTCAAGATAGGGATAGGGTGTGATGAGCTGGACTGGATATAGCTAGCTCAAGATAGAGATAGGGTGTGATGAGCTGGACTGGATATAACTAGCTCAAGATAGGGATAAGGTGTGATGAGCTGGACTGGATATAACTAGCTCAAGATAGGGATAGGGTGTGATGAGATGTACTTGATATAACTAGCTCAAGATAGAGATAAGGTGTGATGAGATGGACTGGATATAACTAGCTCAAGATAGGGATAAGGTGTGATGAGATGGACTGGATATAACTAGCTCAAGATAGGGATAAGGTGTGATGAGATGGACTGGATATAACTAGCTCAAGATAGGGATAAGGTGTGACGAGATGGACTGGATATAACTAGCTCAAGATAGGGATAGGGTGTAATGAGATGGACTGGATATAACTAGCTCAAGATAGGGATAAGGTGTGATGAGCTGGACTGGATATAACTAGCTCAAGATAGGGATAGGGTGTGATGAGATGGACCGGATATAACTAGCTCAAGATAGTGATAGGGTGTGATGAGATGGACTGGATATAACTAGCTCAAGATAGAGATAGGGTGTGATGAGCTGGACTGGATATAACTAGCTCAAGATAGGGATAGGGTGTGACGAGATGGACTGGATACAACTAGCTCAAGATAGGGATAGGGTGTGATGAGATGGACTGGATATAACTAGCTCAAGATAGGGATAGGTGTGAGAGATGGACTGATATAACTAGCTCAAGATAGGGATAGGGTGTGATGAGATGGACTGGATATAACTAGCTCAAGATAGGGATAGGGTGTGATGAGATGGACTGGATATAACTAGCTCAAAGGATAGGGGGTGTGAGAGATGGACTGGATATAACTAAGCTCAAGATAGGGATAGGGTGTGATGAGATGGACTGGATATAACTAGCTCAAGATAGGGATAGGGTGTGATGAGATGGACTGGATATAACTAGCTCAAGATAGGGATAGGTGTGAGAGAATGTGACTGGATATAACTAGCTCAAGATAGGGATAGGGTGTGATGAGATGGACTGGATATAACTAGCTCAAGATAGGGATAGGTGTGAGATGGCTGATATATGTAGATAGGATAGTGTGACGTGGATGATATAACTAGCTCAAATAGGGATAGGTGTGATGAGATGGACTGGATATAACTAGCTCAAGATAGGATAAGGTGTGATGAGATGGACTGATATAACTAGCTCAAGATAGGATAGGTGTGATGAGATGGACTGGATATAACTAGCTCAAGATAGGATAGGTGTGAGAGATGGACTGAATATAACTAGCTCAAGATAGGGATAGGGTGTGATGAATGGACTGGATATAACTAGCTCAAAGGATAGGGTGAGGATGATGATTATAGCTATAGGTGGTGAAGAGATGGACTGATATAACTAGCTCAAATAGGGATAGGGTTGTAGATTAGAGATGGACTGGATATAACTAGCTCAAGATAGGATAGGGTGTGAAGATGGACTGGATATAACTAGCTCAAGATAGGGATAGGGTGTGATGAGATGGACTGATATAACTAGCTCAAGATAGGGATAGGTGTGAGAGATGGACTGGATATAACTAGCTCAAGATAGGGATAGGTGTGATGAATGGACTGATATAACTAGCTCAAGATAGGATAGGGTGTGAGAGATGGACTGGATATAACTAGCTCAGATAGGGATAGGGTGTAGAGATGGACTGAATATAACTACTCAAGATAGGGATAGGGTGTGAGAGATGGACTGGATATAACTAGCTCAAGATAGGGATAGGGTGTGAGAGATGGACTGGATATAACTAGCTCAAGATAGGGATAGGGTGTGAGAGATGGATGGATATAACTAGCTCAAATAGGGATAGGGTGTGAAGAGATGGACTGATATAACTAGCTCAAGATAGGGATAGGGTGTGAGAGATGGACTGAATAACTAGCTCAAGATAGGGATAGGTGTGAGAGATGGACTGGATATAACTAGCTCAAGATAGGATAGGGTGTGATGAGTGGACTGAATATAACTAGCTCAAGATAGGGATAGGGTGTGAAGAGATGGACTGATATAACTAGCTCAAGATAGGGATAGGTGTGACGAGATGGACTGATATAACTAGCTCAAGATAGGGATAGGGTGTGAGAGATGGACTGATATAACTAGCTCAAGATAGGATAGGGTGTGAGAGATGGACTGGATATAACTAGCTCAAGATAGGGATAGGTGTGAGAGATGGACTGATATAACTAGCTCAAGATAGGGATAGGGTGTATGAGATGGATGAATATAACTAGCTCAAGATAGGGATAAAGGTGTGAGAGATGGACTGAATAAACTAGCTCAAGATAGGATAGGGTGTGAGAGATGGACTGATATAATAGCTCAAGATAGGGATAAGGGTGAGAGATGGACTGATATAACTAGCTCAAGATAGGATAGGGTGAATGAATGGACTGAATATAACTAGCTCAAGATAGGGATAGGGTGTGAGAGATGGACTGATAAATAGCTCAAATAGGATAGGGTGTGAAGAGATGGACTGATATAACTAGCTCAGATAGGATAGGGTGTGAGAGATGGACTGATATAACTGCTCAGATAGGGATAGTGTGAGAGATGGACTGAATATAACTAGCTCAAGATAGTGATAGGGTGTGAGAGATGGACTGAATATAACTAGCTCAAGATAGGGATAGGTTGTGAGAGATGGACTGATATAACTAGCTCAAGATAGGATAGGGTGTGACGAGATGGACTGATATAATACTCAAGATAGGGATAGGGTGTGAGAGTGGACTGATATAACCCCCTTTTTTTTTTAACTAGTCAAGATAGGATAGGGTGTGATGAGATGGACTGGATATAACTAGCTCAAGATAGGGATAGGGTGTGATGAGATGGACTGGATATAACTAGCTCAAGATAGGATAGGGTTTTGATGAGATGGACTGAATATAACTAGCTCAAGATAGGGATAGGGTGTGATGAGATGGACTGGATATAACTAGCTCAAGATAGGATAGGGTGTGATGAGATGGACTGGATATAAATAGCTCAAGATAGGATAGGGTGTGAAGAGATGGACTGGATATAACTAGCTCAAGATAGGGATAGGGTGTGAGAGATGGACTGGAATATAACTAGCTCAAGATAGGGATAGGTGTGAAGATGATGACTGATATAACTAGCTCAAGATAGGGATAGGGTGTGAGAGATGGACTGAATATAACTAGCTCAAGATAGGGATAGGGTGTGATGAATGGACTGGATATAACTAGCTCAAGATAGGGATAGGTGTGACGAGATGGACTGGATATAACTAGCTCAAGATAGGGATAGGGTGTGAAGAGATGGACTGGATATAACTAGCTCAAGATAGGGATAGGGTGTGAAGAGATGGACTGGATAAACTAGGCTCAAGATAGGGATAGGGTGTGATGAGATGGACTGGATATAACTAGCTCAAGATAGGGATAGGGTGTGAGAGATGGACTGGATATAACTAGCTCAAGATAGGGATAGGGTGTGATGAGATGGACTGAATATAACTAGCTCAAGATAGGGGATAGGGTGTGATGAGATGGACTGGATATAACTAGCTCAAGATAGGATAGGTGTGATGAGATGGACTGAATATAACTAGCTCAAGATAGGGATAGGGTGTGATGAGATGGACTGGATATAACTAGCTCAAGATAGGGATAGGGTGTGATGAGATGGACTGGATATAACTAGCTCAAGATAGGGATAGGGTGTGACGAGATGGACTGGATATAACTAGCTCAAGATAGTGATAGGGTGTAATGAGTTGGACTGAATATAACTAGCTCAAGATAGGGATAGGGTGTGAAGAGATGGACTGAATATAACTAGCTCAAGATAGGGATAGGGTGTGAAGAGATGGACTGAATATAACTAGCTCAAGATAGGGATAGGGTGTGAAGAGATGGACTGAATATAACTAGCTCAAGATAGTGATAGGGTGTGACGAGATGGACTGGATATAACTAGCTCAAGATAGTGATAGGGTGTGACGAGATGGACTGAATATAACTAGCTCAAGATAGGGATAGGGTGTGAAGAGATGGACTGAATATAACTAGCTCAAGATAGGGATAGGGTGTGAAGAGATGGACTGAATATAACTAGCTCAAGATAGGGATAGGGTGTGAAGAGATGGACTGAATATAACTAGCTCAAGATAGGGATAGGGTGTGACGAGATGGACTGGATATAACTAGCTCAAGATAGGGATAGGGTGTGAAGAGATGGACTGAATATAACTAGCTCAAGATAGGGATAAGGTGTGAAGTGATGGACTGAATATAACTAGCTCAAGATAGGGATAGGGTGTGAAGAGATGGACTGAATATAACTAGCTCAAGATAGGGATAGGGTGTGAAGAGATGGACTGAATATAACTAGCTCAAGATAGGGATAGGGTGTGAAGAGATGGACTGAATATAACTAGCTCAAGATAGGGATAGGGTGTGAAGAGATGGACTGGATATAACTAGCTCAAGATAGAGATAAGGGGCGTACCTTAATAAGCGGGGCAATGAACTTTCAAGTTCCAGATGCCTGAGAGTAAGTAAGTCCACATTTTCTTTGTATGCTTTCAAAAAGAGCACACATTTAAATCAATATGCATAAGAAATCATCCTTGGATCATCAATACTCATTCAGGTAGAAAACACACACACCTAAATATATATATATATATATATATATATATATATATATGTGTGTTATTTAGGCTCATGGAGAAAGGTATAATGTATAGTAAGAGTACCCAAAATTGCTTGGAAGGAGAGTATTTAATTTAATCAAAAATACCTTAATTATACAAAGTGAGGACTTGAGATCAAACTTCCCCGTCTTCATAAAACCAGGCTATATTATCATGACAGACCACCTGCCCACCTGCCCACCTGCCCATCTGCCCACCGGCAGAGGTGGCATACAAACTAAAATCAGTTTTTGTGAAAACTAATTCGTCAGTTAATTTGAAAATGAACATTTAGCCTCTTTGCTCTATCACTTAACCTAAAGTGGTTTTCTCACCTGCATTTTCCAGGGACAGCATGAGGGGCGTGGCTCCGTTCTTCATTCCGTGCTTGTTCATCGCGTGACGTCACAAGTGTGAAACCAACATCAGACGGTGCAGTCACACAACACCGGTTAATATCGCGGCCAGCTGGTTGCCTAACTCTCGGGAACAACTACGTCAAGTAAGAACTTGGAGTGAAGCAGATCAAGCAGTCCTCATCACTTACCAGTCAGTATAAATATTCGAGGGAATTTATATTTTAATCTTCTAAAAATAAAAAACGCATAATTCTTAACGTAATGTAATAATAATATTTAGCACTACGTCTTACTACCCATTCAGGTTATACGCTTAAGTACTAATTATGTCAATGGTTGGGAATTGGGAAGGTTGAATATAGAGGAACTGAACCAGCATTTGCGTGGAGGGAGAGTGGAGAAACATTTAGGAAAAACCACCCCAGTTCACCCGATCAAGATTTGAACCTCGATCTCCTAATCCTCGGTAGTCTAGTTCAGCATGAAACTAACGCGTTAGCTAACTACGCCACCGAGGTGGGTGACGTAATGTAAAACACTGTTCTTAGTTACCAGAAAATAACTACAAATAGCTTCTAGAACAGAGACCTTCGAACCAGTTCGGTGGCCACGTGGTCTAACGCACTACTCTTGCTGTAGACTAGACAACCGATGATGGGGAAATCCAGGTTCGAATCTCAAAAGCGTGTACTCAGGTTGGATTTTCAAAAATTGGTTTTCTACTCTCCCTTCATGTAAATGCGGGTACACTGCCTATAAATATAGCCTACCTAATTCATAAAACCATTAATGTAATTAGTACATAAGCGTATAGACGCGGTTCTTAACAAATGATCCAAAACAATCCTCCAACAACGAGCGTTCCACTGCACAAAATCTATATTGCAGTGTTTTCCTATAGCACCCAATAAGAGGACATGGTCAGTGTGGTCAGACTAAGCTCAAGTGAAGGGGGTCCACCGCAAATAACGTGCACATTTTATTGTAATTAGATATTCTAGCACAGTTTTTATCTTGAGTCTCTTGCGTTGTCAAACTCCCACACAATATCAGAACAGTAGATGAGGGAATGAAGGCAAGACACCACGTAGCCGACAACTAAGGCCAATCATCACAAAGTTTACTTGTAATTTGCCATTTCAACACTCTTATTTCTAATATATATGACATTCTTCTCTCTTTATCCACTACACCTGTTCAGTCACTCTTAAGACCACAGCGCACTGCCGATCCCACTGGGAATCGAACCTGTAAATCTTCGGTGCAAGAACAAATACCAAACCACCGAAAGAAGCGTAAAAAATAAGCCGAGCTGTGGCTTCGACTACTTCATGGGTTGTGTTTCCACGAAACAGAGGCAAGGAGAATCACCAAATAGAATTGAGGATTTAGAGATCTCCATTTTGTGTGAGAAGGAGCCAGATTCCGTACAATGAACACGGCCTGGCTTCCCAGCACTGGATTTAGTTTGGTTCAGTTGCTGGCGTCCTCAAACACAGCCTTATTTAACAACTGGATTGTTATTTTAAAATATGGTCCTCAACATAAACATATAACTGTAGAATTAAAATTTACAACTTGAGCTATTTAGATTTGTTTAATGGAAACTATAATCCGATCAATTTTAAGGACGTTTCACGCGAAATTTCGCGGTTTTGATATAAGAGCAAATGTTTATACATGAAATGTATACATAACTAATGATGCCGTTACCTTACGGGATAGGCAAGAGTTCAAAAAACAACAACTCCGTATTTAATTAATCCTTACTTCTCTATCCTTGATACTTCCTTCGCTTCAAAAACAAAAATATCGCGGATACTCTTTTATTGTTTAAGTTATTAACGTTTCTCTTTATCACACGTTCGTCTACAACATTTAGCCACGTCTTACATTGCCTACCCCTTCCTTTTGATACACACTCTACCTTCATATATTTGTTTCATCACTCTATCCACACTCATCCTCTCAACATGATCAAACCAACGTAAACTCTTCTTTCACATCGACCTCTTACATTCCATTCAAACCACCCTCCTTTAGCACCCGTTCATTGCTATCTCTGTCCAGACGAGTTTTTCCCACATACATTTATTATATTATATCTCATTCCAATCACATTCACCTTGCTCTTGAGTTTCTCCTGACAAACCCACGATTCACGTGTGTAAAACCAAATATATAAATATAGCCTTACTTTAACAAATAATTCTGTTTTTAACATAACATAACAGTCTATTGTAAGATATTTGAGGATTATTTTAGTGTTTTTTAAGTTTGAGAACTATAATTCTTATAATAAATACCACTGTGTGAGAATATTTCTCTTCAAATAGGTGACGTGATGGAATAGATATTGATGCAGCACTAAAATATTCTGTGATGAGTTTAATTTGGCATCAGAGAGAGTTGGTCAGTGCTCTAAAGTTTATTGGGAAGAATCACTATTAGTTTCAAAAAACTCATATATGATCAATTATTACATGATCTTACTATCACATACTGATCCTCAAATATCTTTAAATATTTAATTCGTGCACCACGCCTTACTACCCATCCATGATTCCCACATTGAATCGAACAAATTGGATTAGGAAAGCATAATTTATATAATATATATTTGCATGGAGAGAAAGTGTGATAAAGCATAGAGGGAAAAAACCCTTTTAACCCGTGGCAGGGATTTGAACTGAGATCTTCCTGTCACAGGCAGCACCATACCAGACGGAGTGAACATCTTAGTCCACATGCTCATTGATGCGGCTCTACACAGTAGAATAGCATCATTAAAATAAAAACATTCCAAATATCTCTGTCTAGGCTGCATCCAAACACCTCCTAGCTATTCAAGTTATCTCAATCTAAATGGTAGAACTAGTTAAATGGTCCCTAGAGGTGTTGTATATATAACCTTACCTCCTACTCACGCAGAGGCTCGACAAGAAAAACAAGGGGTGGGGGGGGGGGGAGAGTGGCTTCTTAATTATCTAGTCGGGGATGGAGAAATGATTACACAGAAGGGGTGTATATTTGTTCGAGAGGGGGTGAAGTTGTGGGGTGAGCTTGAGATATTGTCACGCTATCCAAGCTACATTGTTTGTTCTATACCTCCCCTCCTTCATACACTCACCCCCCACTAACCCTCTACTCATACTTTTACACCCTCCTTCATACACTCACCCCCCACTAACCCTCTTCTCACACTTTTACACACTACCCCGTCCCTGCAGCCGTACTATTATCACTGTGTCTTACTACCCGTTCAGGTTATACGCCTATGTACGGGTTACACTAACGGGCTAGGGATTAGGAAGGCTTAATTCAGAGGAAATGCATCTGCATTAGCGTAGAGGGAGATTATAAAACTATTTAGGAAAAAACACCCTCAGTGCACCCAACCGGATTCGAACCCCGTTCTCCCCATCTTCGGCAGTCTTGTTTAACACGAGAGTAGCGCGTTAGACTATGCGGCCACCGAAGCAGGTCGAACTATTGTTGTATTATTTATTACACGTTCTTTAGTGTCAGGACGTGCTAATAGTGGCGGTGTCTGCTTCACCAGGGCTATCCATGTATTATTATTAGCACCACGTCTTACTACCTATTCGGGTTATACGCACTTACGCTAATGTGTAATGGTAGGGTGATTGTGAGATGAAATGAAGGACCTACAGTTTAACGTGGAATCCGAACCACGGTGGCGACCTGGCATTCCACACATTCACAAGATGTCTTGTCAGAGGTGAAGGAAGGGTTTGGTAATCAGATAAATCTGTGCCGGGACCGAGGATTGAACCCCGGCCGCCAGCATAGAAGTCTGACACCTTACCCCTAGACCACCAGGTCACCAGCTATCCATGTAGTGTACATTCACGGGTAATGGTGGAAAACACATTCTTAATACACCACGTCGAGATTTGAAACTTGGCCTCCAAGTCTATCGTGAGAGTAACTCCTTATGCCATGCAACCATCAATACGGGTTTTCATACATTTATTCTATAACTAGATAGCTGTTGCCCGCGGCTTTGCTCGCGTGGAAGTTGATTATATACAAATACGAAAATATACATATGTATTTACAGATTAATTTAAAATATTACGTTACGTTGATGACCATAACTTGACCTCAGATCAAAAATAATGCAAGTCCGATAGAAACTTTCACCCCCTTTTTCATCCCTTATTAAATAAAATTTCCAAAATTCCTGAAACACGTATTTATTTGTTTTACGTCAATAGCCGAAATACAAAATTTTGTTTATGTAACTTTCAAAATGACGGACTTTCATACATATTATCATACATATTATCATCCCCTATTTTGACCCCTTTGGAACGGAATTTTCTAAAATCCTTTCTTAGTGGGTGCCTACATAACAAAATGAATACAGTCCGAATTTCATGCTTGTAGCCTTGATAGTTTGCGCTCGGCGATGATGAATCAGTCAGTCAGTCAATCAATCAATCAGGACATGTTATTTTATAAGTATAGATAAACACATTAGCTTAATTGGTATATAGGCGTATAGCCAGAACGGAGAGTAGTACGATAAAAAATAATTGACAAATATACATTTTTATTCTTATTGGGAATCGAACTCAGGGGTGTTGTATCCAAATAATTTAAAGTAAGAATCTCCCAAATTATTGAGCGGAGGGCCAAATTAGGATAATAAAATCCAATCCGATACAGACATATGCATTATTATATTATATATATATATATATATATATATATGTGTGTGTGTGTGTTTGTACACAACTTATAACTATAATTAATCATGACTAGATATTTCAGTCGACATAACCACCCCCCACTCCCCCAAACGTTCCTAAGACCTTCCACTTAAAGATATGTATCAAAATAATAGTAATAAGCATGGTCTAAAATTTGATTACCTAATATTGTTCAAAAAATGATCTTTAAAATAATCTAAGGGTTCTAAAAATTGATTTCAAATTTATAAAAAAATTACCTAAAATGTTTAATAAATACTCTTAATGAATGCACAGGGCTAAACAAAACACGCACTATACAAATTGAAACAAAACAATATAGATTCAACGAAAAGCGTCTAAAAACAATACTCTTGTATTTTGGTGATTTATAAATGTCTGCTTCATAAAAATGTATTGGACCTTGTTTGTAGTCAGTTTATGTAGGTCTAGTTTTCGAAAACTTAATGTTAGCTACTCCAAACCAAACAATTCGTAAAACCCATTTGCAATAAATTGATCTTATTAAAAATTAATGTGCACGTATCAAAGCGACTAAACTAAAATTGAATCTCTAAAACGTCAAGTGTATGTTCTAATCAGGAACTACCGCAGTGCTCGGATAACTCTAGAACTATCTAATAAGAATGTCAAGTGTTTGTTTTAATCAGGAAATACCGCCGTGCTCGGATAGATCTAAAACTATCTAATAAGAATGTCAAGTGTTTGTTCTAATTAGGATCTACCCCAGTGCTCGGATAAAACTAGAGCTTATTTATAAATCTCTGTGTGACGCACGAAACAAACCACCAAAGACTAGTGAATCTGAACGTGATTTGTAAATGTTGTTATAAGGAGCTTGTGACACCGGACATTTCACGAAGGACCAGAGGGTGACGCTAATAACCTCATCCTCCATTGCATCACAACTGTCCGCATAAAGTACACTATAGAGCAGGTGAGACAATATATCTCGCGGCAAAGTTTAGTCGATAGTATAACAAAACTACATCGTCACTAAAACTTGATCTTGGGGTCTTTTAAACTTGCAAATATGTCTAGTAACTACAAATAATATGTAAGTGTGATCAAAATTTTAATGTTAAAAAAAGATTAAACAGTTTAGTGAGATAAGTTTTTAAATACAGTAAAAACTCTGATAACCGAACAAAGGGAGCTAAACCAATATCGGATATTAAATTATAATCCCCCTAAAAAGTTAAAAGTATAAATGTATACAAATGATATAACATACATAGCTACAGAAAAGTATTTTTGTATATTTATGTACTGTACATACAGTGTTTAAATAGATGATTATTCATTATAACAAAGTTAAATACACGACTAAACTTAATTTATAATTATTTTTTTAATCTGGAATTTTCTTTTGACTCTTTTTTTCGATTTTTATATCTTAACAAATCAAGTTTCTACTGACGTAAAACCTATATATGGCAGTTCAGCTACTTAAAAAAATACATACAATAAAATGCGGTTAGTCATTTCGGATATGCAGGGTTTCCGATATGAGAGGCCCAGGTTTGAGAGCTTTTACTGTATTCTTTTTTATTTTTTTATAAGGATGGCGACATAAATACCTGAAGAAGGTTTATTTTAATGAAGGAAAAGGGATGGGTAGACAAACAAAAAATCAAAAGTATAGAGTGGAGAAGCGATGAATAGTTCCAGGACTTCTGGCAAGTTTTTAAGTCGATAGGGATATAAAATGGTTGCTGGCCTCTGCTGTAGAGGATAGAGTTAAGGAACGTAAGCTTTTGACACCCGCATTTACGTTGAGGGTTAGTGGGAAAGATTTAAGTTAAAAACCCCAGCTCGGACATTGAGCTCTGACCCATCAATAACCTGATTACCCGACAGTAGTGGTGGGCACGCGAGCTAAGTATAGTTTATTTTGTCGGTGACAAAGGAAAGGATCGAATCATGCTGATTGCACTGGGAGTGATTATTTACATTTTATTAATCTAAATTTCTTCCCAATAATCCCCTCTTCAGGTCCACCTCTCCGAATAGATCGTTATAATATTGACGTTAAACGCTCTATTTAGATATAAAAATACGTGCTTAGTTTATAAGACAGACATTCCAGCAGTGTTAAATACGAAAGTATGTTATAAATATATGCACCACGTCTTACTACTCGTACAGGCTGTAAGAATATTCGACAACATTTAATATTCAAGGCTACCATGTATGGAAAAAAATCTTTATCAATATAAAAGATAACATAAAACAAGAAACGCGATATATTTAGATAAAGTATTTGATTTACGGTTCCGTGTTTACTTCTTATTTTAAAAATTAGACACGTTGAGAGTATGATTCCTAGGAAAATAATATATAGGATCGAGTTACAGTGTGAGAATGTATTTATTTTAATAAAATAGTTAATTTCTTATCCAAACAAATTTATAATATACAGAAGTCCTAAATTATGTGCAGTATATACTTAGTTCCATCTTTTGTAAAAAAAATAATAATCTATTTTCATTTTCATTTATTTGTGGTATTTAACGTGCATTTTCTGAGCCGACTTATATCAGCACAGGAGATATAAACTAACTTAGATAAATCTAGAAGAGACACAACATTCAGCCCCCGGCCATTAATTTATCACTGTGAAATGGAGAAACCCGCCCAAAGATACATTTTTAGACCATACCGGGAATCAAACCGTGACCCTTAGCTCTGTAGACAGGCATGCTATCGACGAAATCAGCAAACTAATGGGTTATCATGACAAACAACCCTAGGCAACGATTATAGCTACCTAGGGCAAGATTAACTAGGCTAACCCTAGGGCAAGAATTAACTAGGCTAACCCTAGGCAAGAATTAACTAGGCTAACCCTAGGGCAAGAATTAACTAGGCTAACCCTAGGACAAGAATTAACTAGGCTAACCCTAGGCAAGAATTAACTAGGCTAACCCTAGGACAAGAATTAACTAGGCTAACCCTAGGACAAAATTAACTAGGCTAACCCTAGGCAAGAATTAACTAGGCTAACCCTAGGACAAGAATTAACTAGGCTAACCCTAGGACAAGAATTAACTAGGCTAACCCTAGGACAAGAATTAACTAGGCTAACCCTAGGCAAGAATTAACTAGGCTAACCCTAGGGCAAGAATTAACTAGGCTAACCCTAGGGCAAGAATTAACTAGGCTAGCCCTAGGACAAGAATTAACTAGGCTAACCTAGGGCAAGAATTAACTAGGCTAACTCTAGGACAAGAATTAACTAGGCTAACCTAGGGCAAGAATTAACTAGGCTAACCCTAGGACAAGAATTAACTAGGCTAACCCTAGGGCAAGAATTAACTAGGCTAACCCTAGGACAAGAATTAACTAGGCTAACCCTAGGGCAAGAATTAACTAGGCTAACCCTAGGCAAGAATTAACTAGGCTAACCCTAGGGCAAGAATTAACTAGGCTAACCCTGGGGCAAGAATTAACTAGGCTAACCCTAGGACAAGAATTAACTAGGCTAACCCTAGGACAAGAATTAACTAGGCTAACCCTAGGCAAGAATTAACTAGGCTAACCCTAGGGCAAGAATTAACTAGGCTAACCCTAGGGCAAGAATTAACTAGGCTAACCCTAGGAAAAAAGAACTGTTAACTAGCTAACCAGCAAGAATTAACTAGGCTAACCCTAGGGCAAGAATTAACTAGGCTAACCCTAGGGCAAGAATTAACTAGGCTAACCCTAGGGCAAGAATTAACTAGGCTAACCCTAGGGCAAGAATTAACTAGGCTAACCCTAGGGCAAGAATTAACTAGGCTAACCCTAGGGCAAGAATTAACTAGGCTAACCCTAGGGCAAGAATTAACTAGGCTAACCCTAGGACAAGAATTAACTAGGCTAACCCTAGGACAAGAATTAACACAAATTACAGTTTTTTTTTTAATTTAGTGATAGTTACATCATCTTTTCAGTACAATTTTATATACTAAATTAAGTGTGAAAAATATTACCCGTGATTATGATAAACCAGAGCAATTTACTACCGTAGCTATTCTACTAATTTACAAATTATTATAATATTGTAATAAAACGCTAAGTTGACACCAACCAACTATTTAAGTATGTATGAGACATCGTTAGTATAACGCACTTTTAATGTATTGAGTGAATTCCAATAATGAGTTGCTAGTACAATGTTGAATTTTCATTAATTAAATATTTAATTGGATTTAATAGTTGAAAGTAAATAACTTAAATAAACCTGGCATCAAATGAAGGTTAACGTGGTTAAAAGGATATAAATATTGTATAATTTTCTAGTATTATCAAAACGAAATTATTGAAACCCATTTATTCAAATAATAATGGGAAATGAAATATTATTATTAGGCGAAGCTCCTAAATGTCGAAGGTCAAATCTTAGCTTCAACTTCGACAACTTCAACAACCTTCGCATCTTCAAAACATTCGAAGGGAGAATAAAGCTTCGATAACTTATTAACTGATTTGATATATCTCACTAAATATTACATATCTCAGATTATGATAATTTTAGAACCGACTGGTTATTAAATAACAACATCGCTAACGTAAGCATGGATAAAAAGCGGTTAATAATGGAAATATCTTGTATTCAGTCTCACCAACATTATTTTGTAAGATTAAAAACACCCGCCAAATTGTAACACCATGAACTGACGGCATTTATATTTAGCATCACATCTTACTACCCACTCGGGTTATACGATTAACCACTAATTACGCTAATGGATTAGTAATTGGGAAGATTGAATTTAGAAAAAATAAACCTGCATTTGCATGGTGAGAGAGTTGAAAACTATTTAGGAAACTCCACCCCCATTTCACCCGAGCGAGATTCGAACCTCGATCTTCCCGTCCTCGGAAGTCTAGCTCAACTCGACTAGCGCGTTAGCTAACATCACCACCGAGGCGGGTCTGATGGCATTGATATCTATGATATAAAAGGATGTCAGCAACATTCAAGCTGTCGATGTCGTCTGCACACCATTGTGTAAGAGAGAAAGAAACTATATGGTACAATACAATGTGGCATTTTGACATTACTCACTAATTTGTATGAATATAAGAGAGACATCCATATATTATTAGTTAAATGAAATAGATGTGTTAATAAAGGTTTGAAGAGCATTCCTTAGTTCGACACTCCTGACTTGATTATTAAATAAATTAATTAAGGCTAATGTAGTAATATTTCCTACAAGTCTTTAATCTAAATGCTCGTTGGTAAGATTTCAACATAAAGTTTGTCATTCAAACAGATATAATTAAGTTTTTAACTACTGGCACCTTATTTAATCATAGTTATCGAACTTTCAATACCTGTAAATATTTTTTCTAAAAGCAATATACAAGCTCAATGTTAACTTCATACTTCCTACAAATCTATAATCTAAATGATCGTTTGAACGTTAGCCTACTACACAAAGTTTGTTATTCAAACAAATGTAATCAAGAATATACCTTATTTCCTTATAATTATCGAACTTTCAATGTAATATGGCTTCTGAAACTAATATACAAGCTAATAGCCAACTTTAAATTTATTGTAGTCTTAGCATAATGTAAACAATATGGATGATAACTAAATATATTAATATTTCAAAGATTTTATTCGTATTTGTACAATATTATCTGTGAAACTGAATTGTTTAAACTTTAATTCTAATGTTTTTTCACCCAAGTGTAATATTTAACTTCATTATTTTCAAACATTAGCAGTTGTTTTATTCACCAGACACATTTTTTCACAAAGAAGCATTGAAAGAAACCGTTTAAGTCTGTTCCCTCAGACGACAAACTTAAGTGTCACGCTTTGGTCCTTTGCAAGGTGTGTATTTGTATCCATTCTGTATAGTATAGAGTTCACTGAATGACGGTCACTTGTATGACATATATATGTATATATATATGTATATATATATATATATATATATATATATATATATATATATATATATAAATCAAGCTATTCCATTATGGGGTTGTCAATAAACTGTACTGTACATATAGCTCAAATAACAACTTTGTACTTAATCCACCCTCACTATCTTTCTCAGCACTTCCCTTTCCTTGCATACTTCCTTCGCTTCAACAACATCCACACACCGAGTCATACATGATCTTTTATATCCTATAACTCTTAATGTTTCTCTTTTTCACATATTCGTCTACAACATTAAGCTACATCTTTCATGACCTACCCTTTCTTTCCTATCCATACACTCTAACTTCATATATTTGCTTCGTCAATTGATCAACACTCATCCTCTCAACATGCCCAAACCAACGACACACTCTTCTTCACATTGACCTATTGGATTACCTTTCAAACCGCACTTCTCCAGCATCCATCAATTACTGACTCTTGTCTATACGAGTTTTCCACATACATTTCTTAGAAATATCATTCCAATTGCATTCACCTTGCTCTTGTGTTTCTCCTGACAAACCCACGCTTCACACCCATATAACAATGTCGGCGTCAACATTCATTTATATACTACCATCTTTGCCTCTTTAGATAGTACTTCATTCTTTACAATAGTACACATACATCCAACTACTCTCCAAGATGTATTTAACCCTCTGTCAATTTCAACATGTATACTTCTATTTTTACAGAACATTCTGCCCAGATACACAAAAACATTCACTTGTTCTAAAGATTTAGATTTATACTAAGTTGACAATCATATTCTGATCCATCCTTATCGCAAATTATCATTCTAGTTTTGGAGAAATTTATACGAAGATCCGTTATGACTGTCACCACATTCAACAATTTAATGCATTCTGCCATTTACTTTAATTCTCAGCCATTAATATGGTATCATCTGCATATATCAGAATTCTCACATTCACATTGTACACTGACCGCGTCCTCACAAGCACCCCCCAAAACATTAAACAACCATGAGGACATAACACAACCTCGTCTAACACCATGAGGACATAACACAACCTCGTCTAACACCATGAGGACATAACACAACCTCGTCTAACACCATGAGGACATAACACAACCTCGTCTAACACCACGAGGACATAACACAACCTCGTCTAACACCACGAGGACATAACACATCGTCGTCTAACACCACGAGGACATAACACAACGTCGTCTAACACCATGAGGACATAACACAACCTCGTCTAACACCATGAGGACATAACACAACCTCGTCTAACACCATGAGGACATAACACAACCTCGTCTAACACCATGAGGACATAACACAACCTCGTCTAACACCATGAGGACATAACACAACCTCGTCTAACACCATGAGGACATAACACAACCTCGTCTAACACCACGAGGACATAACACAACGTCGTCTAACACCATGAGGACATAACACAACCTCGTATAACACCATGAGGACATAACACAACCTCGTATAACACCATGAGGACATAACACAACCTCGTATAACACCATGTACATAACACAACGTCGTCTAACCCCACGAGGACATAACACAACCTCGTCTAACACCACGAGGACATAACACAACGTCGTCTAACACCACGAGGACATAACACAACGTCGTCTAACACCACGAGGACATAACACAACCTCGTCTAACACCACGAGGACATAACACAACCTCGTCTAACACCATGAGGACATAACACAACGTCGTATAACACCATGAGGACATAACACAACCTCGTCTAACACCACGAGGACATAACACAACCTCGTCTAACACCCTGCCCAATGCCAAACCTTTCGCTCAAAGCTCCATCCACCCTAACACAAGCTTTACTTCCCTGAAAATAACCACTCCACGCAACCTCTACTTGCCATCAAACCACAATACACACCCTAAATATTGTCCGATTTTTTTTCACGCACCCTCTCAACTAAAAACTCTCCAAAAACGTTGCCTGACATACTCAACAAACTGATTGCCCTATAACTCTTACATTCACTCTTACTGCCTTTGCCTTTTTGCAAAGGAACAATGACAATACGGTATATCTTTTGAATTATGTATCACAAATTTATAAATGCATTATTGATAGGTACATTTTTCATAACTTCTTCAGTCTTGACTTTATTATTAGTTAAAAGTAAAAGTAACGTTAAGTGACCAAAACAAAAATCCCATCTTCAACTTTTCTATGAAAGTTTCAAGCCACACTTCGCATTTAAAAAGTGGTCTTCGCAAATCACTAATTACTATATAGAATCATTCATATATATTTTTTTAATTGTGTAGCATTTCTGGAGAAGAAAATTCATGCAAACATGTAAACTAGCACTTGGCTAATACGAGCAGAAATTCTAATAATACATAGGCCCCTATAATAATTTGAAAGCTTAATGTACTCTTAAAATATTAATGTTTTATTTATAATTTTCGTGAAACATAGAGTAAGAGAAGTATTATTGATGTGTAACAAGATAAGTATTGTATGACGTGGAGCAAGATAAGACTCATGGGACGTGTAACAAGATAAGTATTGTATGACGTGGATCAAGATAAGACTCGTGGACGTGTAACAAGATAAGTATTGTATGACGTGGAGCAAGACTTGTGGACGTGTAACGAGATAAGTATTGTATGACGTGGAGCAAGATAAGACTCGTGGACGTGTAACAAGATAAGTATTGTATAACGTGGATCAAGATAAGACTCGTGGGACGTGTAACAAGATAAGTATTGTATGACGTGGAGCAAGATAAGACTCGTGGGACGTGTAACAAGATAAGTATTGTATAACGTGGATCAAGATAAGACTCGTGGGACATGTAACAAGATAAGTATTTATAACGTGGATCAAGATAAGACTCGTGGGACGTGTAACAAGATAAGTATTGTATGACGTGGAGCAAGATAAGACTTGTGGGACGTGTGACAAGATAAGTACTGTATGACGTGGGGCAAGATAAGACTTGTGGGACGTGTAACAAGATAAGTACTGTATGACTTGGAGCAAGATAAGACTTGTGGGACGTGTAGTAAGATAAGTACTGTATGACGTGGATCAAGATAAGACTCGTGGGACGTGTAACAAGATAAGTATTGTATGACGTGGAGCAAGATAAGACTCGTGGGACGTGTAACAAGATAAGTATTGTATAACGTGGATCAAGATAAGACTCGTGGGACATGTAACAAGATAAGTATTTATAACGTGGATCAAGATAAGACTCGTGGGACGTGTAACAAGATAAGTATTGTATGACGTGGAGCAAGATAAGACTGTGGGACGTGTGACAAGATAAGTACTGTATGACGTGGAGCAAGATAAGACTTGTGGGACGTGTAACAAGATAAGTACTGTATGACTTGGAGCAAGATAAGACTTGTGGGACGTGTAGTAAGATAAGTATGTATGACGTGGATCAAGATAAGACTCGTGGGACGTGTAACAAGATAAGTATTGTATGACGTGGAGCAAGATAAGACTTGTGGGACGTGTAACAAGATAAGTATTGTATGACGTGGAGCAAGATAAGACTTCTGGGACGTGTAACAAGATAAGTACTGAATGACGTGGATCAAGATAAGACTCGTGGGACGTGTAACAAGATAAGTACTGTATGACTTGGCGCAAGATAAGACTTGTGGTACGTGTACCAAGATAAGTATGTATGACGTGGATCAAGATAAGACTCGTGGGACGTGTAACAAGATAATTACTGTATGACTTGGAGCAAGATAAGACTTGTGGGACGTGTAGTAAGATAAGTAATGTATGACGTGGATCAAGATAAGACTCGTGGGACGTGTAACAAGATAAATAATGTATGACTTGGCGCAAGATAAGACTTGTGGGACGTGTAACAGATAATTACTGTATGACTTGGGCAAGATAAGACTTGTGGGACGTGTAACAAGATAAGTATTGTATGACGTGGAGCAAGATAAGACTTCTGGGACGTGTAACAAGATAAGTACTGAATGACGTGGATCAAGATAAGACTCGTGGGACGTGTAACAAGATAAGTACTGTATGACTTGGCGCAAGATAAGACTTGTGGTACGTGTACCAAGATAAGTACTGTATGACGTGGATCAAGATAAGACTCGTGGGACGTGTAACAAGATAATTACTGTATGACTTGGAGCAAGATAAGACTTGTGGGACGTGTAGTAAGATAAGTAATGTATGACGTGGATCAAGATAAGACTCGTGGGACGTGTAACAAGATAAGTACTGTATGACTTGGCGCAAGATAAGACTTGTGGGACGTGTAGTAAGATAATTACTGTATGACTTGGAGCAAGAATAAACTTGTGGGACGTGTAACAAGATAAATAATGTATGACGTGGATCAAGATAAGACTCGTGGGACGTGTAACAAGATAAGTATTGTATGACGTGGAGCAAGATAAGACTCGTGGGACGTGTAACAAGATAAGTATTGTATGACGTGGAGCAAGATAAGACTCGTGGGACGTGTAACAAGATAAGTATTGTATGACGTGGAGCAAGATAAGACTCGTGGGACGTGTAACAAGATAAGTATTGTATGACGTGGAGTAAGATAAGACTTGTGAGACGTGTAGCAGTAAGCCTGGACGTGATTCCCGAAACTCGGGCGGGAAAAAAGTTTTAATTAAAGGACCATTTATCAATGTCACGTTTGTAGCCTATTTAATATTCACTAAGAATATTATTGATTTATTAAAAGTTATATCAACCTTATCTTGCATTAAGAAGAGACTTCAGTCGTTTTTATTTTACAACTACCTAGTAAACACAAGTGAGCGCCAAACCCCAATGGCTCTTTATGATTGATGGTTATATTTATTCCTGAATATATTTAAGGCAGGAAAACATAGGTTTATCGCAAACTACTGATAAAAGTGGCTTTTAAATAAGAAATTATGCACCAAATAAATCTTCCTCACACTTATATGCATAAATACACGTCTACTACGTTAATGTTATTATTTGGAATGGAGTTAATTTGTTTTAGTGTTATAGATAATAACAGTTGGGTAAACTAATATCGTTGAAATTCAAGAGCGCTTTATGTGAGAGGCTTGGTAACTGAATCGTAAGAGGTAACCGGGCATATTGCCTTAATTAAGAAAGATTTTGGGTGTTTTTTGTGGCCAAGACTGTGGCTTATTTTAATTTATTCCGATTAAATGGAATATTTTGACGTTTTATTGTGTAAGGAGAATTTAAGAAAATTCCCGTCATGAATTTTTTTATTCAAGAATTTTTAGTCAACCTCAAAATCTATATTTAAATTTTGCTTATATTATTTATACCAAAAATGTTTGACTAAAATTACACAATTATAATGGTTAAATTAAGACAAGTTTTTTTATTTTACCTTACTCAATACGTGCTAGAAAAATATTATTCAGTTTTTATTTGGTAAACTTACTATTTAAAACTAAGTTAATATAACAATTATTTTGAGTGTACACTTATTTTCCTTTGAAAAATTCTACAAGAATACAGAATATAAATTCATTGTCTAGACATATAAATGCCTCAGATTCCGAATTTTTGTCCCTTTTCCCGACCCTAATCAAAAATATTTTTGACAACTACCACTTTGTTTTAATTTAATTGGAACTATAAGATATGATCCCTTTCTGGTCAAATTGCCAAAAGCTTCTAGATTTTTGATCAATATGTTTTGAATAAATGGGAATGAAAGGGAAGACTTAATTTATAATAAAATCATATATCTAAAAAAAAAATTAATTCTGAAATGGAAAATTACTTTTAATTTTTTCCTCATTTCCCGTCTCATTTCCGCGGGAAATTATTTACCACCTGAAAATTTCCTGAAATCAAAATGTTATTCCCGCACAGGCCTAGATAAATAATGTTTAACGTGGACCAATAAAAGTTATTGTGAGCCGTGGGACTTGGAACAAGACCTGACCCAATCGTTTCTAGCTTGGGGGTCACGACCCCGAGGTCGGGTGGGGTCGTAATACTTATTGATGTTATAATTATAGGTTTACTTGTGATTATGGTGATTATAGGAAGAAACAAAATTCAGCTAGATATAATGTAGGTTGTTAAAATAATAAAAATGTTAAGTCTCGGTTTAGGTTCCTTTTGGCTACTCAAATATGACAGTTGTTTCTTTGTCATAGTTTCCCGTAGTAGTCTCTTGTTGGGTCAAGGGGTGCTGCTGGCTTAGCTTCCAAAATACCCACTGGGCTCGTTGATTCTCTTTTTAGACATCTTACGTGGACTTAACATCCCAAGGTCATTTGGTTTGTTGAAGAATCAGATCAGGAATAAAATTATAAGAGTGTGTACTAGTAGTGACTCTTTCTAAATGGTTTCCCCCTTCTCCCTTCACGCAAATATAGGTACATTTTATTATAAATTCTACCTACCCTATAAATTTGATTAGATGCGGATATCCTGGATGAGTTGTAAGACGCGGTGACAGAACATAAGAGCATATAATATATTTAGACTACAATGCATTAGGTAACTTTGGCATGGAGGTCAGTGTTCGAATTCCGACAGGGTACATTGAGTGGATCGAAGAAAAAATATTCATTGTAATTTTCTAATTATCACTCTTATCTAATGCAGGTGTAGTCTCGAAGCTTCTATTCACATCCCTAACACTAACTCAACACATTAATAACGCACATAGGCTATCGTACATCGATAAAACCAAATTCCAGTTTTTTTTTAACTTATTCCCAAGTGTCACGGAGAAAATTAGATTTACATCTTTAAACAATAATATTTTGTCGAAATAGATTAATAAATAATGTGTAGCTTTGAGAAACAGTTTCTATCAAATTTTAAATATTGAGTTTAAGATTTATTACAACAAGATAAAAAGAGAGAATGAAAAATATATATAGTGAAAAAAGAAATAACTAGAGATAAAACGAAAGAGATAACAGCAAAAAAGATAAATAATGAGAGAGCGAACAAAAACTAGAGAAACGAAATATAGATACAGAGAGAGAGAATGAAATATTGATTGGGAGTAAGGAATGTCTTCCTATAGATGTCTCCAGAACTTTGGTGATGGTTTGTGATAAGGCTGGATCAGGAAATGATTGTCAACTTAGTATAAATGGAAAACTGTTAGGAGAAGTGAATGATTTTGTGCATCTGGGCAGAATGTTTTATAAAAATGAAGTAATAGATGATGAACTCAACAGATAGATGAATGCATCTCGGAGAGTAGTGTGGAATATTGCAAAGAATGAAGTAGTATTGAAAGAGGCAAAGATGTCAACATATAAAAGTGTATTAACACCAACATTGTTCTATGGATGTGAATCTTGGGTTTTCAGGAGAAACACGAGAGCAAGGTGAATGTGGTTAGAATGAGATATAATATAATAAATGTATGTGGGAAAACTTGTCTGGACATAGTCAGTAAGGAAAGGGTGCTGAAGGAGTGCGGTTTGAAAGGGGAACCAAGAGGTCAATGTGAAAGAAACGTCCTACGTTGGTTTGATCATGTTGAGAGGATAAGTTTGAATCGAGTGATGAATATTTTTTGAAGGTATAGTGTGTGGATAAAAAGTAAGGAGTATGCCATTTAGGACGCGGCTAAATATGGTAGATGAAGATGTGAAAAAGATAAACACTAAGCGTTTTCAGAATAAAATGGATGTAAGACTTGGCGTATGTATGTTGTTGAAGAGAAGGGAATATGCAAGGATAGGGAAGTGTGGAGAAAGATAGTGAAGATGGAGCAGGTACGGAGTTGTTTTTAGCTATATGCACAGTTTCTTGCCTACCCTTTAAGGGAACGGCGTGACTTGGTCTATAATATAAATAGAATGAAAGCGAGATAAATATTTTAAGAGTGTCCTCAATATAATCTATGAAGATGTGTGCCTCGGTTTCTACTCTTCACTAAACTAAACCCACTTACTCAGCAACGTTGATTATGTTATAACTTAAATACATTAATCAACAAAGCATATAACCTATAGGACGTAGATATAAAAAACCAAGCTTAGAGTAATATACTCGCCCCGCTGTGGAGTTAGGTGTATATCAGCCTTCAACTACACTGAGTGCCACCTGTAGAGTTAGGTGTATATCAACCTTCAACTACACTGAGTGCCACCTGTAGAGTTAGGTGTATATCAACCTTCAACTACACTGAGTGCCATCTGTAGAGTTAGGTGTATATCAACCTTCAACTACACTGAGTTCCATCTGTAGAGTTAGGTGTATATCAACCTTCAACTACACTGAGTTCCATCTGTAGAGTTAGGTGTATATCAACCTTCAACTACACTGAGTGCCACCTGTAGAGTTAGGTGTATATCAACCTTCAACTACACTGAGTGCCACCTGTAGAGTTAGGTGTATATCAACCTTCAACTACACTGAGTTCCATCTGTAGAGTTAGGTGTATATCAACCTTCAACTACACTGAGTGCCACCTGTAGAGTTAGGTGTATATCAACCTTCAACTACACTGAGTGCCACCTGTAGAGTTAGGTGTATAACAACCTTCAACTACACTGAGTGCCACCTGTAGAGTTAGGTGTATATCAACCTTCAACTACACTGAGTTCCATCTGTAGAGTTAGGTGTATATCAACCTTCAACTACACTGAGTGCCACCTGTAGAGTTAGGTGTATATCAACCTTCAACTACACTGAGTGCCATCTGTAGAGTTAGGTGTATATCAACCTTCAACTACACTGAGTTCCATCTGTAGAGTTAGGTGTATATCAACCTTCAACTACACTGAGTGCCATCTGTAGAGTTAGGTGTATATCAACCTTCAACTACACTGAGTGCCATCTGTAGAGTTAGGTGTATATCAACCTTCAACTACACTGAGTGCCACCTGTAGAGTTAGGTGTATATCGGCCTTCAACTACACTGAGTGCCATCTGTAGAGTTAGGTGTATATCAACCTTCAACTACACTGAGTGCCATCTGTAGAGTTAGGTGTATATCGGCCTTCAACTACACTGAGTGCCATCTGTAGAGTTAGGTGTATATCAACCTTCAACTACACTGAGTGCCATCTGTAGAGTTAGGTGTATATCAACCTTCAACTACACTGAGTGCCATCTGTAGAGTTAGGTGTATATCAACCTTCAACTACACTGAGTGCCATCTGTAGAGTTAGGTGTATATCAACCTTCAACTACACTGAGTGCCATCTGTAGAGTTAGGTGTATATCAACCTTCAACTACACTGAGTGCCACCTGTAGAGTTAGGTGTATATCAACCTTCAACTACACTGAGTGCCATCTGTAGAGTTAGAAGTGCAACAGTGTGGTTTAATTTTAGTGAACGTGATGAAAGCTCAATTCTGGAACGAGCGAAATTAGTACCCCCCCCCTCCCACCCTAAACCCAATCCTTTCTCTAGGCAAATTCTGGCACATCTAATTAAAATTAATTCTAATTCAAATTTCATGTATTGTGAATTTGTCATTAATAGCGGATAAACCATATGAATGGGTGGAGGGGGGAGGGAAAAAGTGGGCTATGCCACCAAAGATCTGATTTACAACTGACAGAAATGTTGGGGCTTAAATTCAAGAAGGGTGTATTGAGGGACATTTTTCCGAAGGGTCTACCAAGTTTACTCAACCGAAAATGCGGGTACCGCACCAAAAATAGCCTACTAGCCCAGATGGTTGATAAGACGTTGTATAAAAAATCCTGGTTTTAATACGTAAAGAGTTTATATATAATACAATCAGTTGGTGTCAAATATTGCATCTAGATTATTTGTTTCTTGGACGTACGCACTGCACCACAACATATTAGGTCCTACCACTCACTAAGGCTGGTTCAGCGCAAACAGCAGAGATAAAGAGACACGTGTCTCGACACGATTGACCACTATCACTAAGGCTGGTTCAGTGCAAACAGCAGAGGTAAAGAGACACGTATCACGACACGATTGACCACTCACTAAGGCTGGTTCAGTGCAAACAGCAGAGGTAAAGAGACATGTATCTCGACACGATTGACCACTCACTAAGGCTGGTTTAGCGCAAACAGCAGAGGTAAAGAGACATGTATCTCGACACGATTGACCACTATCACTAAGGCTGGTTCAGTGCAAACAGCAGAGGTAAGAGACACGTGTCTCGACACGATTGACCACTATCACTAAGGCTGGTTCAGTGCAAACAGCAGAGGTAAAGAGACACGTATCACGACACGATTGACCACTCACTAAGGCTGGTTCAGCGTAAACAGCAGAGGTAAAGAGACATGTATCACGACACGATTGACCACTCACTAAGGCTGGTTCAGTGCAAACAGCAGAGGTAAAGAGACATGTATCACGACACGATTGACCACTCACTAAGGCTGGTTCAGCGCAAACAGCAGAGGTAAAGAGACATGTATCACGACACGATTGACCACTCACTAAGGCTGGTTCAGCGCAAACAGCAGAGGTAAAGAGACATGTATCACGACACGATTGACCACTCACTAAGGCTGGTTTAGCGCAAACAGCAGAGGTAAAGAGACATGTATCTCGACACGATTGACCACTATCACTAAGGCTGGTTCAGTGCAAACAGCAGAGGTAAAGAGACATGTATCACGACACGATTGACCACTCACTAAGGCTGGTTCAGCGCAAACAGCAGAGGTAAAGAGACATGTATCTCGACACGATTGACCACTATCACTAAGGCTGGTTCAGTGCAAACAGCAGAGGTAAAGAGACACGTGTCTCGACACGATTGACCACTATCACTAAGGCTGGTTCAGCACAAACAGCAGAGGTAAAGAGACACAATTGACCCACTGAACACTGGAGACCTTTCTACACTGCCTCGACCAACAAGCAGCTTTTCTAGTTCGTTTATTACCTCGTCCTCCTCCCTTCACTTCTATGGACGAACTCCTGTCACGAAGAAGGGCGCGGGGGGTGAGAGAAGAAAGGGTGGTTTTAGAGTCACGCGATTAAAGGGTGGAGTGGCAAAACAAAGTAGAAAGGAGTCAGAAGAATAATCGAAGCCTTAGCAGCGCAAAGTTAACTTAGGTCAAAGATGACTGACCTTAAGGTATATTTAATTTCCTCACCTCAGTCAAAGTAAATGGGGTCATCAGCACATTTCCAAAAATAGAAAAGGGTATAAAGGAATATTTTTTTTTGAATGTTCTATATTGAAACTTAAATATTGTTTCATAAGTTTTAAATGGCTCGCTTTCTTAATCACGCATTTTTTAGCATCTATATTTAGATGGTAAATTATTTGGGATATTAAAAAAATATCTTGCTATCAAAATACTGCATATTGCAAGACTATATTAATGGAAGGAAGCAATGTACAGGTACCTGCTACCCTCCTCTAGGAAACATGCTCTTTAGAGCAAGAACAAGTCAAGTCAACAGTAAGTACATTTGTTATTTGCCCGAAGTCGTGTTTCTCAAACACTCATCAAATCTATATCAGACACTTCACTTTTAATGACTTCTGAAGGAATTCACGCTGGTGAACACGAGGACTGAATATTAGTCTCATCTACTCTAGATTGTCGGTTACAGGGTGGTCGTTATTTGAATCCTGGAGAGGTGTTCGTCAATATACTCTTAGAACAATTTCAATTGATAATGCAGGGTTATTTTAACAATTCTTAAGGCTACCTTCACGACAATTTTCATAGCTAATAATTTCACGCAAAGAAGTTGAGAGTAAATTATACACTGAAACTTCAGAAATGACATAATAAATGAAATCCTGTCAATTTACGAGCGCAATCAATACTTGTTATGCTGGCTAATTTTTTAATTGGAAATTTCTTTCAAGGTTTGCAAAGATATCTGCTCTTATACTTGTTCCGGTTGCTATTATTATGATACATTATTTTTATAAATTATTCTGTATTTGAAAAATCGCAAAAATTGTTATTTGTTTAGCTGTGCCAACCATATAATTTAATTCATCCATCTGTTAACTGTTAGGTTTTTAATTAAATCTATGGCCTTGAGGTTTAATAGACGCGTCACAATGCAGGATAATAGTTGGACAGAGTCACAGAATTCTTATTTTGAATTCAAAAAATAGTTATACAGCAGCTTCATTGAAGGCCTCCTTCACGAACTCACCATCGGTAAAAGGTTTATTTCTTCTTATCCAGCAAATGAGACACTTTCAACAAAGCAGCAAACCATTCTTCTAAATATCAGAGATTACCTGAGAAAAGTGACAGCTTTACTGCAATGATATTTCTAAACAAGTCTAGGTTTCAAAAAAGTTTGGATCTGATATCAAAATATAAAAAAAAGCGGATGACATATATGACCAGTAGAGATATCATCTCGTTTGGTCCCCTGTTTGTAGACTATTAGCCGCTCTGTTTGCACATAACGTCACCCAGGGTACACCACAGGATGTGGTCTACAAGTATCCGCCATGAGATGATGTGATGATAGTCAATATGAAGGTGTGGAGCCAGGAGTCATCTTAAACCTAACTGACCAATCCTTGGTGACCGTTAGGATGATCGGAAAATATACCCATGGTACCATCTGAGAATCTAACCCAGGACCCCCAGGTTCGTAGCCAGGTACATTGACCACTATACCACATGACCTGTTGCTAATGTTTATGTCAGACACTTGCTTCCACACAGAGTTATTCAAATATCCTAGTTACAAATTATATAATTTGTGGAGGGTGACAAGACAAGGTGAACTTGGGGTTGGTGACGCTAAGAGACGTCAAACTTGGCGTTCTGTGCCCCTGGAAGGTAGATAATTTTTATAACATTACAAGTAGAGTGTAAATTATGACTAGCAATGTAACCTTAGATTATACTGCTAATATCACAATATTACTACCCGCCCCAAAAAAGCCTATACATATAGACATCCTGCAATATAAATACTAGCAAGACTAGCTAGTATACTACCACCCCAAATAAACTTATACTCATAGACATCCAGCATTATTAAATATCACAATCTTACTATGTCTAATATAGGTGCTCTACTCACTTGTTGTATTTTCCGGATTAACAAGACTTCCATAACCAGCCTGTTCACACCAAATTCTAAAATGAAGAGAAGTCCTAGCAAGCAATAATGCAGCAACAAGGCGTTCAAATAGAGGGATCCAGAAATGCCCTGATTTGCCCGGCTGAGCTACAGCAGGGCCACTCGTCTTCTTTTACTGTTCTACGTGACCGAATGAACGTAGCTATAGTCTGCAGCCACTCACCATGTGTCTGGTGTTCGTGTCTTGGGAACAAGTCAAGTGGAACTACAACACACGAAGAGACTGACGGACGTGACTAAAGAGAAGTAGCATATCCACCAGCTGCTTGGGGGGTGACGTTATACTACTAATAATCAATGTCCTAATAAGGAAATCTCCCACATACCAATCCATCAACTAGACCTATATATAGCTAGCGTTCAGCTAGCATCGAGGACTATTACATCCGACACTTCCACGATAAGTCATATTCAGAACTAAAACATTATCTAGCAAGGATGGCTATAAATATATATTATTGATTATACAAACTTTATATTACAACTATTGGTTTGATTATCTTAAACACTTAGGCTTATTATGTAGTTAAAATCAGTCAGTGTAGGCATCTGTAATTTTTCGCTGAAGGTTTTATGTTTGAAAGTAAATTCTGTTATGTTTCCTATTGCCACTTGGGCGCTAGTATCTTTGTAACTTCTTGAAATATTTAGGCAGCCACTTTTTTTTATTCCTTTTTTGGCTTGACATATTTAATTTAAATATTAGTTTTTATTACTCGTGTGGCTACCAGTAATTGTTTAAATTCTTTAATTTGATAATGTTTCTTTAATAGGTTATTTTTGTAGACGTATCTCCCTGCGGAGTAAACATTAATGTAACTTATTTTTGTTGTTTAATAAGCTTTTGAGTTTGAAATTCCCCGATTCATTTAGTGAGAAATTACAAGTATTCTAACGTAACAATGCTTTGTTTTCTATTTTAATATTAAATATTAAAACATAGGAATTTTGTCGAATTCTTTAAAAGTTATGAAGGTAATAGTTCCGTGAAGGGTTTAGTTTTAGTCAGGAATTAAAACCCATGTGCTAATAATAAATATTTGATTCGATATTTAATATTAAATTTGATCCTAAATTTAATTTTGTTTGTCTGTATTCACAGTGGTGAATCAAACGCGTTTTAATACATTTATAAGAGGCTCTTTTAGCTCTTTGTAATCATCGTAAGGTTTAATGATTTAAACTTTAAAAAAATATCTGATTCAGAATTTAAATTTAAATTTGTTTTTTCTGTAATTCACAGTTGTGAATCAGACGCGTTCTAAGCCATTTGAAAGAGGCTCTTTAAGCTCTTTGTAATCATCGAAGGTTTAGTAATTTAAAATTTTAATAAATATCTGATTCGATATTTAAATTTAAAATTTGATCTTAAATTGGTTTTGTCTGAATTCACTGTGGTGAATCAGATGCTTTGTAAATCATTTAAGAAAGGTTATTTAGTATTATTTTTTATAATATTTACGATTTTGTTTATATTTCTGGTCTCTTCCAGACTAGTTCAAATAAAATAATAATATAACTTGAGAGATTGAAATATAATCTCAATCGTACTGCGCAAGTGTGGACTCAACCATGAGTTTTTTTTTTTCCAACACACTTAAGTTTGACTTATAAGGTCATGTAATTTGTTGTTTAACCTCTGTTTATTACATTGAATAAATAATTCAAAAATTTCTTTAACTTGAAAATGTTTTTACTTTTTGTTGTAATAATTTCCTTAGTTTCCGTCCACCCTCTTTTAGGCTAGTAGTGGCCTCTAGCTTTTAGGCGTAGGGTGAGAATGGTACAGTAACAAGTAATAAATTACCTGTAACTACCACAAGAAAACGCTGATTCTTTCAAGGATATATATTTGTTGGCCGATATTGAGAGCACAGAGGTATCTAGACTGAGGAAGAGGATTCGTTTCTTAGGGTTCGGCCAGACTGACAAGCGTGCGAGCGAGCGCGCGAGCGCGTAATTAGCAGACCCTAGTTCATCAGAGAAAATGTCTCTGTCAAAGACACTTGGTACATCTCTGTTCCTAGAAAATTTTTACAGAAAATATTGTGTATTTATAAAAAAGAAGGGTGACCTGGTGGTCTAGGGGTAAGGTGTCAGACTTCTATGCTGGCGGCCGGGGTTCAATCCTCGGTCCCGGCACAGTTTTATCTGATTTACAAACCCTTCCTTCACCTCTGACAAGACATCTTGTGAATGTGGGGAAAGCCAGGCCTCCACCGTGGTTCGGATTCCACGTTAAACTGTAGGTCCTCCATTCCATCTCTCAATCACCCTCCCTACCATTACACATTAACGTAAGTGCGTATAACCCGAACGGGTAGTAATACGCGGTGCTAATAATAATAATATAAAAAGATAAAAGTAGGAGTGCATCCAATTAATAAATTGAGAAATGTGTATGGTACTGTACTGAAGTGTTTTAAAATCAGATTAGCAGCACCAGTGGCGGAATGGTGCGTTGCACTCGATAGCTTTTGACTAGGAGGCAAAGGTTCGAATCTTGGCTCAGTGAACTGAAGGTGATTTTTAAAACTTATTTATTGTTGTGGTTCTTTCATACTTTCTCCAAACTAATGGTTATTCTTATTTGTAAAGGCCTACTTTGATTATAATATTGAAGTATTTTAACATATCGGGTTTACATATATACATTATATTATTTATGGTCTTACCAATTAAATTAGGCCATTATTATTATTATTATTATTATTATTATTATTAGCAACGCATCTTACTTCCCGTTCGGGTTATATGCACTTACGCTAATGTGTAATGGTAGGGTGATTGTGAGATGAAATGAAGGACCTACAGTTTAACGTGGAATCCGAACCACGGTGGAGGCCTGGCTTTCCCCACATTCACAAGATGTCTTGCCAGAGGTGAAGGAAGGGTTTGGTAATCAGATAAATCTGTGCCGGGACCGAGGATTGAACCCCGGCCGCCAGCACAGAAGTCTGACACCTTACCCTAGACCGCCAGGTCACCGGGCCATTAATAGCAAGTGTGTTAAACCTATCACTGATAGAAAAAAGTCAAATATCATGTCAAAATGAGAAGTTTCCCCAGCACTCAATGAACCAACATACAATAATATTGCCTAGCGCCTGTAAACTAGACTGTACCGGGTCGAGCGCGCGCGCTTGAAAAATAGAACCAGTTCTATCTTTCAAGCGCGCGCGCTCAGTCGCTCGCGCGCTCGCTCGCTCGCTCGCTCCAGTGTGGCCACCCCCCATTACAACCAATGTGTTCTATTTTATATTTTAGTCGCTCGCTCGCGCGCTCAGTCTGGCCGTACCCTTAGTAGGAGCTACGCACTGGTAGCATAACGTCTGTATGAAGATATATATCCACACAGTGCCAACCTTAGCTTCTTGTAGCGGCCCCAGTTCATTACGTGTAAATACCTAACTTTCCTCACCTACAACCTGTATAATGTTTTCTGTAGCTCTGAATAGCCCTGTAACTATTACTTGCATCTCTCTCTATTTTTGTTTACTTGATAAATCACCAATAAGACGGTAGTTGATATATATGCAAGTTTATAATATACAAAGTTTCACTTTTAACTCTGATGAAAACTTCTTTATCGATCGAGTGGTTGCCGAACTTAGTTGTAGATTTTAAGATATGCTCGTATTGTTGTCAGTAAAGTAATACGTTCACAAAGTGACGATTAAATATACTGTTTCAGGGGATATTTGACGAATTTGGACAAGTGCTGACGTGTGTTCGATGTGGTCCAGATAGTTTTGGACTCACTACTGCTACGTGTGTAAGTGGCATAAGTGACAAACATGAATTACAAGTGTAAACAAGACAATATATTAGGCAAACAACTAGAAATGAGTGACCTAGTAGGAAGTGTGAGCATTGTAACAATTGGTGTCCTAGTCATTTATCAAATCAGTGTATTAAAATAGCGCTTTGGTGATCGAATGGTGTTAGGTGCCATTATCGTAATAGACTGGACTGCCAGTGACAGAGATATCGGGGTTTGAATCTAGTTCAGGTGTTCTGAGAGAGTCATAAATGGTATTCCACTCTCCCTCCACGCAAATTCTGGTAAAACTCCTCTAAATTCAGCCTTCCTCATTCCTAGCACATTCGGGTAGTTAGTACATATCCCGAATGGGACACGATGCTAAAACAATTTTACTATTTAATAATTCTAATACGTTAATATGTTATTTATTCATTAATAAATATGTGTGATATATTAATACGTATTGCATAGTTTAAAAGTAGGTCAACGCTCGCGTATGTGTGGTTACATTATTTTACAGTTTACCTATAGTTTCATGAATATAAAAAAGATGGATCAATATTAATTGTGAAGTTGACACCATTTTGGTTTCAACCACGTCTTATTATCCATTTGGATTATACTAATAATTATATTAGTTAGAATAATGTGTCAGTGATAAGGAAGTTTTAGTTTAGAAATAATGTATATGCATTTGCATGAGATGAGAGTGTAAACTATTTAGGAAGAACCAATTCTAGTACCACCAATGGTGACTACATCCAATAACCAACAAACCAGATCAAAGAGCTAAACATGACCACGTGACCATTGGCGAGAGTTTGACCAAATTGTCTCACACAAGAGTGAACTATTTGTGTCTTAGAGAATGTAGTGTTAAGAGAGTAGGTTATAAATCAATTACAAACAATGCTCGGATCTTTACTTATAAAACACTGGTCTAATTTCAGTTTTATTTGTTGCAAAGAGAAACATGAGATTTTAGAGCTCACTATACCAAGGATATTAAAGCAAATAGCATATGAGTACTGAGCAGATTAAATATAGGTTACTGCTCACAACTTAATGCTACATTTATTTGTGGATACACTAGAGTCGTGATCATCTGGGCTAGTGGCGGCTTTACAGGCCGGATAGCGGTAAAGCCGGATAATACGTAATATTATTCTAAATCATTTTAATCTTGGGTTTGACTCATGTAGTCAATCCTTGCGCAAACAAACCTCTCTTGACACATATTCTGTTTCCAGCCAAATTAAAACAATACTGATATCTACACCTCCCTTGACACAGCTTCTGTTTCCAGCCAAATAAGAACAGTGCTGCTATCTACACCCGCCGACTGGTATAGTAATGTATTATACACCAATCACATCTATAGCAGTAATGCTTTGTTGTCTCCAATGTAACAGTTGTAAGGTGTTTCGGTACAATTTTTTTTATTAATTATTTGTGGGTATGTACCGGTTTATTTTAAAACACACTTGTTAACATCGGGAACTGAGCTGGATAATTTCGACTCCAGTGTATTATATTATGTCATCATTTCACGATTCATAGCCTCAAGAGGGTGAACAATATTGATACACGAGATATTTGTGGTTTTAAGGCGGGGTGGGAAGGAAGGCCGGCTTAGGCAACACTTTCTGCCGTTTTAGTGAGAGAACATACAATACATAAACTAGTGCTTAGTTGGATGTGTCTAGTTTAATTTTCTATACATAAAACTATCAACAGTTTTTATTTCCGCGTCTTACTACCCGTTCGGGTTATATGCTTTGTACTAATTACAAAAGTAGAAAACCATTTTGGAAAAAATTAACCTCAATACACCTGGCCGAGATTCGAACCTCGATCTCCCATTCATCGGCAGTCTTGTCTATTGCGAGAATAGCACCTTAGACAACGCGGCCACCGAAGCGGGGTTTATGATAACTTTTTCTCTTCATTTAAAAATTGTCTTATTAAATGATAACACTCATGACATACTCAAGAATTGTATATATTAATATTTAGAAAATTAAATTAACCGCATAGTTTTATTTATTTTGGTCAAAGAAATGATTTGCTATAAAAACTGCAAAGATACTGTCTTCATCTCTCTCTCTCCCTTTCATAATATTTTATTAATCCTTATAGCCTGACCAGGAAGAAGGACGCAGCGCTAAAGCAAAGAAAGATACTTATAGTTTGATTCCCAAATCATCGAATGAACTTTATTTGATTCCGTTCCCGGTCCTAAAGAAGCCATTCCAGGAAATCAAACCTCGCAAAACTATTATTTTTTCCCGCCAATATTATTATAGATAATATTTCATTTTATGTTGGTGAAAGTGGTTTAGTTCGTGTTCAAGGGAAACGATTGCATGTGTCGGTCGTTTGCGTGCGAGGCGGGATAGTCTAGTTTACTGGCTCAGAATATCGCGGGATGAACCGTAATGTGGAAAATATTGGTTGGAGGCGGATACATGTCAAGGTCACACGAAATATAAAGGAAAGTAATAATATGATATAGCATATGCTAAAAATTGGGAGGCGGGTCACAAAAAATAAAACAATAAAGGAAGCCTATTTGATTATTTGATTCTTTTGCCAGTCTTACAAATCGTTGATTGGATAAAAAGTAAGTTAAACTTAGTGACTATTGTTAATATTAATATTTTATACTAACTTTAATATTTACAACAAAATAGTCAAACTACGATTTTATTTTCAACCAAACTGAGTAGTTTTTATATCGGTTTCATGAAATATAGAAACTACTGTCTAACTTGGCAACAGCCCCGTCATTCTCTCTGAGGACAAGAGCTGTGACTCGCAGTATAGTATTACAGCTACAGATGATAGGGCGTCAGCCTCGTTTGGTCTGGTTGACGATAACAGGGAGGTTGTAGTTCAAATCCCGGCTGGGTGTAATAAGATTTATTTATTTATAAATGTGTTCCTACTCCCGTTCCACACCAATCATAATAATTTTTTCTATCCCACTTTCCCCCTCATTTGTGTCAATAAGCACGTAACCCAGGTGGATAGTAGACTCTAAATACCATCTAGTGGTGTAAGAAGGGTCAAGAGCCAAGAGGAGCTTCACCAGCGACCACCGGGAGGCTCGTCTAGATACCATCTAGTGGTGTAAGAAGAGTCAAGAGCCAAGAGGAGCTCCACCAGCGACCACCGGGGGGCTCGTCTAGATACCATCTAGTGGTGTAAGAAGGTTCAAGAGCCAAGAGGAGCTCTACCAGCGACCACCGGGAGGCTCATCTAAATACCATCTAGTGGTGTAAGAAGGTTCAAGAGCCAAGAGGAGGCTCCACCAGTGACCACCGGGAGGCTCATCTAAATACCATCTAGTGGTGTAAGAAGGTTCAAGAGCCAAGAGGAGCTCCACCAGTGACCACCGGGAGGCTCATCTAAATACCATCTAGTGGTGTAAGAAGGTTCAAGAGCCAAGAGGAGCTCCACCAGTGACCACCGGGAGGCTCATCTAAATACCATCTAGTGGTGTAAGAAGGTTCAAGAGCCAAGAGGAGCTCCACCAGTGACCACCGGGAGGCTCATCTAAATACCATCTAGTGGTGTAAGAAGGTTCAAGAGCCAAGAGGAGCTCCACCAGTGACCACCGGGAGGCTCATCTAAATACCATCTAGTGGTGTAAGAAGGTTCAAGAGCCAAGAGGAGCTCCACCAGTGACCACCGGGAGGCTCATCTAAATACCATCTAGTGGTGTAAGAAGGGTCAAGAGCCAAGAGGAGCTCCACCAGCGACCACCGGGAGGCTCGTTTAGATACCATCTAGTGGTGTAAGAAGGGTCAAGAGCCAAGAGGAGCTCCCCCAGCGACCACCGGGGGGCTCGTCTAGATACCATCTAGTGGTGTAAGAAGGTTCAAGAGCAAAGAGGAGCTCCACCAGCGACCACCGGGAGGCTCGTTTAGATACCATCTAGTGGTGTAAGAAGGTTCAAGAGCCAAGAGGAGCTCCACCAGCGACCACCGGGGGGCTCGTCTAGATACCATCTAGTGGTGTAGAAGGTTCAAGAGCAAAGAGGAGCTCCCCAGCGACCCCCGGGAGGCTCGTTTAGATACCATCTAGTGGTGTAAAAGGTTCAAGAGCCAAGAGGAGCTCCACCAGTGACCACCGGGAGCTCATCTAAATACCATCTAGTGGTGTAAGAAGGTTCAAGAGCCAGAGGAGCTTCACAGCGACCACCGGGAGGCTCGTCTAAATACCATCTAGTGGTGTAAGAAGAGTCAAGAGCCAAGAGGAGCTCCACCAGCGACCACCGGGAGGCTCATCTAAATACCATCTAGTGGTGTAAAGAAGGTTCAAGAGCAAAGAGGAGCTCCACCAGTGACCACCGGGAGGCTCATCTAAATACCATCTAGTGGTGTAAGAAGGTTCAAGAGCAAAGAGGAGCTCCACCAGCGACCACCGGGAGGCTCGTTTAGATACCATCTAGTGGTGTAAGAAGGTTCAAGAGCCAAGAGGAGCTCCACCAGTGACCACCGGGAGGCTCATCTAAATACCATCTAGTGGTGTAAGAAGGTTCAAGAGCAAAGAGGAGCTCCACCAGCGACACCGGGAGGCTCGTTTAGATACCATCTAGTGGTGTAAGAAGGTTCAAGAGCCAAGAGGAGCTCCACCAGTGACCACCGGGAGGCTCATCTAAATACCATCTAGTGGTGTAAGAAGGTTCAAGAGCCAAGAGGAGCTCCACCAGTGACCACCGGAGGCTCATCTAAATACCATCTAGTGGTGTAAGAAGGTTCAAGAGCCAAGAGGAGCTCCACCAGCGACCACCGGGGGGCTCGTCTAGATACCATCTAGTGGTGTAAGAAGGTTCAAGAGCAAAGAGGAGCTCCACCAGCGACCACCGGGAGGCTCGTTTAGATACCATCTAGTGGTGTAAGAAGGTTCAAGAGCCAAGAGGAGCTCCACCAGCGACCACCGGGGGGCTCGTCTTAATACCATCTAGTGGTGTAAGAAGAGTCAAGAGCCAAGAGGAGCTTCACCAGTGACCACCGGGAGGCTCGTCTTAATACCATCTAGTGGTGTAAGAAGGTTCAAGAGCCAAGAGGAGCTCCACCAGTGACCACCGGGAGGCTCATCTAAATACCATCTAGTGGTGTAAGAAGGTTCAAGAGCCAAGAGGAGCTCTACCAGCGACCACCGGGAGGCTCATCTAAATACCATCTAGTGGTGTAAGAAGGGTCAAGAGCCAAGAGGAGCTCCACCAGCGACCACCGGGGGGCTCGTCTAGATACCATCTAGTGGTGTAAGAAGGTTCAAGAGCCAAGAGGAGCTCCACCAGCGACCACCGGGAGGCTCGTTTAGATACCATCTAGTGGTGTAAGAAGGGTCAAGAGCCAAGAGGAGCTCTACCAGCGACCACCGGGGGGCTCGTTTAGATACCATCTAGTGGTGTAAGAAGGTTCAAGAGCCAAGAGGAGCTCTACCAGCGACCACCGGGGGGCTCGTCTAGATACCATCTAGTGGTGTAAGAAGGGTCAAGAGCCAAGAGGAGCTCCACCAGCGACCACCGGGAGGCTCGTTTAGATACCATCTAGTGGTGTAAGAAGGTTCAAGAGCCAAGAGGAGCTCTACCAGCGACCACCGGGGGCTCGTTTAGATACCATCTAGTGGTGTAAGAAGGTTCAAGAGCCAAGAGGAGCTCTACCAGCGACCACCGGGGGGCTCGTCTAGATACCATCTAGTGGTGTAAGAAGGGTCAAGAGCCAAGAGGAGCTCCACCAGCGACCACCGGGAGGCTCGTTTAGATACCATCTAGTGGTGTAAGAAGGTTCAAGAGCCAAGAGGAGCTCTACCAGCGACCACCGGGGGGCTCGTTTAGATACCATCTAGTGGTGTAAGAAGGTTCAAGAGCCAAGAGGAGCTCTACCAGCGACCACCGGGGGGCTCGTTTAGATACCATCTAGTGGTGTAAGAAGGTTCAAGAGCAAAGAGGAGCTCCACCAGCGACCACCGGGGGGCTCGTCTAGATACCATCTAGTGGTGTAAGAAGGTTCAAGAGCCAAGAGGAGCTCCACCAGCGACCACCGGGAGGCTCGTCTTAATACCATCTAGTGGTGTAAGAAGGGTCAAGAGCCAAGAGGAGCTCTACCAGCGACCACCGGGGGGCTCGTTTAGATACCATCTAGTGGTGTAAGAAGGTTCAAGAGCAAAGAGGAGCTCCACCAGCGACCACCGGGAGGCTCGTCTTAATACCATCTAGTGGTGTAAGAAGGGTCAAGAGCCAAGAGGAGCTCTACCCGCGACCACCGGGAGGCTCGTCTAGATACCATCTAGTGGTGTAAGAAGGTTCAAGAGCCAAGAGGAGCTCTACCAGCGACCACCGGGAGGCTCGTCTAGATACCATCTAGTGGTGTAAGAAGGGTCAAGAGCCAAGAGGAGCTCTACCCGCGACCACCGGGAGGCTCGTCTAGATACCATCTAGTGGTGTAAGAAGGTTCAAGAGCCAAGAGGAGCTCTACCAGCGACCACCGGGAGGCTCGTCTAGATACCATCTAGTGGTGTAAGAAGGTTCAAGAGCCAAGAGGAGCTCCACCAGCGACCACCGGGAGGCTCGTCTTAATACCATCTAGTGGTGTAAGAAGGGTCAAGAGCCAAGAGGAGCTCTACCCGCGACCACCGGGAGGCTCGTCTAGATACCATCTAGTGGTGTAAGAAGGGTCAAGAGCAAAGAGGAGCTCCACCAGCGACCACCGGGAGGCTCGTCTTAATACCATCTAGTGGTGTAAGAAGGTTCAAGAGCAAGAGGAGCTCTACCAGCGACCACCGGGGGGCTCGTTTAGATACCATCTAGTGGTGTAAGAAGGTTCAAGAGCCAAGAGGAGCTCCACCAGCGACCACCGGGAGGCTCGTCTAGATACCATCTAGTGGTGTAAGAAGGTTCAAGAGCCAAGAGGAGCTCTACCAGCGACCACCGGGGGGCTCGTCTAGATACCATCTAGTGGTGTAAGAAGGTTCAAGAGCCAAGAGGAGCTCCACCAGCGACCACCGGGAGGCTCGTCTAGATACCATCTAGTGGTGTAAGAAGGTTCAAGAGCCAAGAGGAGCTCCACCAGCGACCACCGGGGGGCTCGTCTAGATACCATCTAGTGGTGTAAGAAGGTTCAAGAGCCAAGAGGAGCTCCACCAGCGACCACCGGGAGGCTCGTCTAGATACCATCTAGTGGTGTAAGAAGGTTCAAGAGCCAAGAGGAGCTCCACCAGCGACCACCGGGGGCTCGTCTAGATACCATCTAGTGGTGTAAGAAGGTTCAAGAGCCAAGAGGAGCTCCACCAGCGACCACCGGGGGGCTCGTCTAGATACCATCTAGTGGTGTAAGAAGAGTCAAGAGCCAAGAGGAGCTCTACCAGTGACCACCGGGAGGCTCGTCTAGATACCATCTAGTGGTGTAAGAAGGGTCAAGAGCCAAGAGGAGCTCCACCAGCGACCACCGGGAGGCTCGTTTAGATACCATCTAGTGGTGTAAGAAGGGTCAAGAGCCAAGAGGAGCTCCACCAGCGACCACCGGGAGGCTCGTCTAGATACCATCTAGTGGTGTAAGAAGGTTCAAGAGCCAAGAGGAGCTCTACCCGCGACCACCGGGAGGCTCGTCTAGATACCATCTAGTGGTGTAAGAAGGGTCAAGAGCAAAGAGGAGCTCCACCAGTGACCACCGGGAGGCTCGTCTAGATACCATCTAGTGGTGTAAGAAGGTTCAAGAGCCAAGAGGAGCTCTACCAGCGACCACCGGGGGCTCGTTTAGATACCATCTAGTGGTGTAAGAAGGTTCAAGAGCCAAGAGGAGCTCCACCAGTGACCACCGGGAGGCTCGTTTAGATACCATCTAGTGGTGTAAGAAGGGTCAAGAGCCAAGAGGAGCTCCACCAGCGACCACCGGGGGGCTCGTCTAGATACCATCTAGTGGTGTAAGAAGGTTCAAGAGCCAAGAGGAGCTCCACCAGTGACCACCGGGAGGCTCGTCTAGATACCATCTAGTGGTGTAAGAAGGTTCAAGAGCCAAGAGGAGCTCCACCAGCGACCACCGGGGGGCTCGTCTAGATACCATCTAGTGGTGTAAGAAGGGTCAAGAGCAAAGAGGAGCTCCACCAGCGACCACCGGGAGGCTCGTCTAGATACCATCTAGTGGTGTAAGAAGGGTCAAGAGCAAAGAGGAGCTCCACCAGCGACCACCGGGAGGCTCGTCTAGATACCATCTAGTGGTGTAAGAAGGGTCAAGAGCAAAGAGGAGCTCCACCAGCGACCACCGGGAGGCTCGTCTAGATACCATCTAGTGGTGTAAGAAGGGTCAAGAGCAAAGAGGAGCTCCACCAGCGACCACCGGGGGCTCGTCTAGATACCATCTAGTGGTGTAAGAAGGGTCAAGAGCAAAGAGGAGCTCCACCAGCGACCACCGGGAGGCTCGTCTAGATACCATCTAGTGGTGTAAGAAGGGTCAAGAGCAAAGAGGAGCTCTACCCGCGACCACCGGGGGGCTCGTCTAGATACCATCTAGTGGTGTAAGAAGGTTCAAGAGCCAAGAGGAGCTCTACCAGTGACCACCGGGAGGCTCGTCTAGATACCATCTAGTGGTGTAAGAAGGGTCAAGAGCAAAGAGGAGCTCCACCAGCGACCACCGGGGGGCTCGTCTAGATACCATCTAGTGGTGTAAGAAGGGTCAAGAGCAAAGAGGAGCTCCACCAGCGACCACCGGGAGGCTCGTCTAGATACCATCTAGTGGTGTAAGAAGGTTCAAGAGCCAAGAGGAGCTCTACCAGTGACCACCGGGAGGCTCGTTTAGATACCATCTAGTGGTGTAAGAAGGGTCAAGAGCCAAGAGGAGCTCTACCCGCGACCACCGGGAGGCTCGTCTAGATACCATCTAGTGGTGTAAGAAGGGTCAAGAGCAAAGAGGAGCTCTACCAGCGACCACCGGGAGGCTCGTCTAGATACCATCTAGTGGTGTAAGAAGGGTCAAGAGCAAAGAGGAGCTCCACCAGCGACCACCGGGGGGCTCGTCTAGATACCATCTAGTGGTGTAAGAAGGTTCAAGAGCCAAGAGGAGCTCCACCAGTGACCACCGGGAGGCTCATCTAAATACCATCTAGTGGTGTAAGAAGGTTCAAGAGCCAAGAGGAGCTCTACCAGTGACCACCGGGAGGCTCGTTTAGATACCATCTAGTGGTGTAAGAAGGTTCAAGAGCCAAGAGGAGCTCTACCAGCGACCACCGGGGGGCTCGTCTAGATACCATCTAGTGGTGTAAGAAGGTTCAAGAGCCAAGAGGAGCTCTACCAGCGACCACCGGGAGGCTCGTCTAGATACCATCTAGTGGTGTAAGAAGGGTCAAGAGCCAAGAGGAGCTCCACCAGCGACCACCGGGAGGCTCATCTAAATACCATCTAGTGGTGTAAGAAGAGTCAAGAGCCAAGAGGAGCTCCACCAGCGACCACCGGGGGGCTCGTTTAGATACCATCTAGTGGTGTAAGAAGGTTCAAGAGCCAAGAGGAGCTCCACCAGCGACCACCGGGAGGCTCGTCTAGATACCATCTAGTGGTGTAAGAAGGTTCAAGAGCCAAGAGGAGCTCTACCAGCGACCACCGGGGGGCTCGTCTAGATACCATCTAGTGGTGTAAGAAGGGTCAAGAGCAAAGAGGAGCTCCACCAGTGACCACCGGGAGGCTCGTCTAGATACCATCTAGTGGTGTAAGAAGGTTCAAGAGCCAAGAGGAGCTCTACCAGCGACCACCGGGAGGCTCGTCTAGATACCATCTAGTGGTGTAAGAAGAGTCAAGAGCCAAGAGGAGCTCCACCAGCGACCACCGGGGGGCTCGTCTAGATACCATCTAGTGGTGTAAGAAGGTTCAAGAGCCAAGAGGAGCTCTACCAGAGACCACCGGGAGGCTCGTCTAGATACCATCTAGTGGTGTAAGAAGGTTCAAGAGCCAAGAGGAGCTCCACCAGCGACCACCGGGAGGCTCGTCTAGATACCATCTAGTGGTGTAAGAAGGTTCAAGAGCCAAGAGGAGCTCCACCAGCGACCACCGGGAGGCTCGTCTAGATACCATCTAGTGGTGTAAGAAGGTTCAAGAGCCAAGAGGAGCTCTACCAGAGACCACCGGGAGGCTCGTCTAGATACCATCTAGTGGTGTAAGAAGGTTCAAGAGCCAAGAGGAGCTCCACCAGCGACCACCGGGAGGCTCGTCTAGATACCATCTAGTGGTGTAAGAAGGTTCAAGAGCCAAGAGGAGCTCTACCAGAGACCACCGGGAGGCTCGTCTAGATACCATCTAGTGGTGTAAGAAGGTTCAAGAGCCAAGAGGAGCTCTACCAGAGACCACCGGGAGGCTCGTCTAGATACCATCTAGTGGTGTAAGAAGGTTCAAGAGCCAAGAGGAGCTCCACCAGCGACCACCGGGAGGCTCGCAGTGAGCCCAGGTCGGGTGAGTCAGGATAAAGGGGGTAGAGCAGTGTGTCAAGATGCTAGCAGTTTCTCTCTTCCTGTGAGTAAACACACCGTGCCTTGGTTAAAATGAACTTATTTTGTAGCGAAATTAATATATTATGCTTATATTTTATATAACTTCAACTCAAAAATATATTTTATGAGCTAACCTGACTGGACGTCAAGGAAACTATATAAGTTTGGTTGCCAAACTATTCGTGACTCGAATCAGGGACCTAGTCTCAGCATGAACATGTTCTACCAACTAGAATAATTGGTTCTCAGATTCTTTAACTAGTGCGTGAGTCTACATAGACGTGTGTGGTGACTCGTGCTGGAGCATATATCGTGAAAATAAGTATCGATTGATAGACCCACGTCTTAAAATATTAAGGAACATTAGATGGTGAAGTGAATAGTTGGTAAGGGACAGTAGCTTAGTCAATTCATTTGATTAAACCTGAAAGAATATTAAAAATGGGTTATTTTAAAAAGAGAACATTTGGATAAAAGTTGTCAGAAAAAATTAACCTTCTCTATCTTATTTACAAGTACGAGGTAGTTTTATATTTTATATGGCACTAAAAATAAAATTAGATAGAAAATTATTCAAATATAATTATAGAAAGTATGTAATTATATTTCTGAAATTCTTGTATAAATTTAATCTTGGTGTAACATTATTGCGAAATGATGTAAATGAATAGCTCCCAAACGGATAGTTATGATATATACAAGTGCAGAACTTTATATTCCTTCTGTGGTATTCATTCTACGAAATGCACGGCTTGCAACTTTGTTAAAAACGAGCTAGATTTAAAACAAAATGTTTTGGAATAAATCATCAAAATAAGACGCGATTTAAAAAAAATAGACATAATAATTTCAATAGTGTATATATATACACACTAGTCACTATTATCCAACCTAAAGTGGTGGGATTCCAGGCCGGACAACGGAAAAACCGGATAATACTTAATTCGAGTGTAAATAATTTTGAATATGGGTTTGCCTACTTTTTTAATTTTCACAAAACATTTAATTTTGTTTTAAGATAATTGACCCATTTTCTGATTACAATGTAATAGAGATAGAATAACTGTAGAGGTACAATAAAAACTAAACGAGAAAGAAATGTATAAATTCTTTAATATAGAGTAATTTATTTTGTAAGTGGAACATCGGCTACAAAGTAACAACAAATGACAATAGAACGTCAAATGGATTGTATTATAAATTCAATAAATGTTTGATATATTTAGAATTTTAAAACAGTCAAATAAAACTTGTTTAAGAATACGTAAAAGTTTAGAAAAAAATTAATAATTTACGTTAGTTTAAAAAAAATTGTTTTGTTGTTTGCTTCATTTGCTAGCACTGAGAACCGGCCGGGTGGTAGCGGCTCTAGTGTATATATATTTATGTATATATATATTTTAATATATATATATTATATATATGTTATATATATATTTATTTATGTTATAAATAATAATGTATGTTATTGTAGTATATAAGTAAGCGACAAAAATACGTTTGATTGTAATTTAATACATTTTTGAAAACAGTTTTGTTTGATAAATAAGTTAGGATGACATCTTAAGAAAATATAAAAATGTTTTATCGTTTATGCGGTAAAATATATTGATAATTATTAACTTTGTGAATTCGGTATTTCTCAATGTTATTAATCCTTTATAAAACTAATTTCAATGCAATATAAAATTAAGCCCATTCTATATGTGTGTGGAAATGATTCCGATAGTATAATAGGTTTTCAAATGTCATCTTACCACGGGTATATATTTCCCATCGTGTGAGATTATAATAATGCTTCATTATCTGATAAACGATCAATAGATTAAAACAAACTGTTTGTCCCCAAACTTATAGAGAATTTAACTACAGACACCTTAACACACTATCATTTATAGTTTAATTATTATTACTTTAAAACGTGTATTACACCGCATAGCTGTACCGATCGCCTACACTAATGTGGTAGTAATGAAAAAGGTTGAATTGAGGGGAAGTGTACCCACATTTACGTGGAGAGAGAGGGAGCATCCTCGCTACACCAGACCAGGATTCAGTGTAAATCCTCTGATAGCTCTGCCGGGTAGTAAGCCAGAGCAATAATTGTGCGTTTAATATTGTCAGATATTCTATTTACTATCGTAAACACTAGTAAACTTTTAAAATTATCTTGGGAATCTACGTATCAGTTTCCACAAGTACGTCCGTGATGAAACAAAGTGCGAACACATTTTAGGATAATTGAAGACCAAAAACAATTAATGAGAGCTGGGTTCCGAGGCGGAGCAAGAGTAAGGAGACAGGGGAGACCAGGGAGAGAGAGAGTAAGGAGAAAGGGGTGGCCAGGGAGAGAGCTTCGCAGCGTTAGTCCCACATTACATTTGGGAGGTGTAAACAAGGTGTACTGATGTACTAACTCAGCCCCAGCTGTTGTGGCGCTCCATTTAGGATGGTTGTAAATGTTTTCTCAGGCTGAGCGATCAACAGCCAGGGATGGATAGTAAGACACAACAAAATGCTAAGCTAATCTAACATAGCCTAACATACCTAACATTAACAAGCCTAATCTAACATAAGGCAAAAGAGTGGTGTGGCTGAATTTCTATCTATCCGCGGGTCTATGATCTATTTTAGTCCTCCTGGTGACCATGGCCCAACTAAGCTATGACGATAGTCCTCCCGGCCAGTGATCATGTCCCAACTAAGCTATGACGATAATCCTCCCGGCCAGTGATCGTGTCACAACTAAGCTATGACGATGATACTCTGGCAGTGATCGTGTCCAACTAAGCTATGACGATAATCCTCCCGGCCAGTGATCATGGCCCAACTGTTATTCACCGATAATTTACAGTTAAATGTAAAGTAAGAACAAATGTAGAGATAAAGTATGTATAAGCTTAAACCTGACTGTATCCATTCAACCTAATGAACTAGGATGAGGAGGGGATTTTTTAAGGAAAAGCACTGTAATGCGTAAAGATAAATGTTGGCGCTTCCCTGTTTGTTAATGACAAACCTTTATTTCATGTGTGCTCTCCACTGCGTCACAGATATACACCTGTAAATACTTTCATGGGGTAGAGATGAGGAAGCTTGAATATATACGATATGTTGCCAAATTTGCGTGGAGGTAGGGTGGAGAGCTATCTAAAAAATATCCTAAGTAAGCACAGCCAAGATAATCCTCAACCAGTCTATCACCAGGCAAACCGTACTAAAAGAGGGTTTACGATTAGACCACAAGACCACCCAATACGGGTGACTCTAGGCCCATTCTCCCTCCTCCAGCTCGGGATCACTATCCATGCGGCCAAACCTACTGGTATCCACCCCCTGCTCCCCTATCCCGACGGGGCAGGGCAGCCCGAGCTCTCAGGTCGATACAGGAGGAAAACTCGGGTCGACGGGAAGTGGCAATCAATGAACAGAGAGACTGACCTTGAGAACTGCCTTAAGCTGGATCCGAGTGGTCTGGTCCTGGAAGGTAGGCAACGCGAGCTGTCACCACAGGCAATTGTTATTGTGGTGACAGTGTAGGGGACGTGAATTAGGGGCAGTGGTTACCAATCGTTTCTCGGTCTAAATAAATTAGATATTCCTCCAGTTCTTTTATTCACATAATGATATCAACAGTTGTTGAATATCTGTCCCACTTTGAGGTGGGATGAAAGGGGCGCGAGTCAAGGCCCTTAGCCATTTTTGTCAAAATAAATACATTCTTTCTTCAGTAGAAACATTTAGTTTTCTACACATATCGATCTCAACGGATGTTGAATATCTGTCGAGAACATTGAGTGATATAAAAATAGCATTCTTCTCTTCATTTAGAAAGTTTATACGCGTTCCCTTGCATCTCCTATTGGTGATGGTGAGACGTAACGGCTCTGAGGGACCCTGTTCGAGTACCTTCGAGGGTCACGTGTAGGAACTAATGCTGTGCAGGGCGCTAATATCACCAGATATGGTGTGATACACCCCCTTCTCCTCAACAGGACAAGGGCAGGTGAACACGTACAATAAGGTAAAGAGGGCATGAAAACAACAAGAAAATGAGTTAATTGCAGAAGAGCGTTAGGACCGCATATTTGTTGATAGGCCTATACTTGGACCTATTCAATAATCTGCCGCCATGAACCCTTCTCAATCACCATCCATTACTATACCTAAAGACTCAAAAGGAACGGTACGAGAGTCTTTTGTTTGATCAGCCAAAATTACTTTGAACTTGTCGATGTAAATTAAAGATTGCGAGTCTAATAAATAATTATTTATTTGAGAATAGATTAACAATAATTATATATGTATATATATGTGACTATATATATATGTAACAACAGATAGTTACAAGAGAATTACATAAAATAAAAAAGGGTTATGCCCATAACAATACTGAGGCGCTGTATCCATAGCAACCTTGTCCTAACGGTTACTTTTACAATGTAGCCATTACATAAACAAAAAAAAAGGTAAAGGGGTTATGCCCATAACTATACTGAGGCGCTGTATCCATAGCAACCTTATCCTAACAATTACATTCACTACGTAGCTTACAGCCCCTTAACAGGCCTCAGCGGCAACCCGCAGTGCGCGCTTCATAGTTACAAAACATTGGCGTATTACTTAAATGCCAACCCAATAAGAAAGTAATATACTTATATTATTCTTAGCCCAAATTAATCCAGGCATTCGCCTTGCAAAGGTAAGTTAAAGAAAAATATATAAAAGGTCCCTCATAGTTTCAATCACGGGACAACAAGCCGGAAGGGCAAAACCCTGGCAATTAACAAATTATATATAGCATTACGTCATATTAATCTACGTACTTAGCCATTCTTACAATATTACAGAAAATGACAGATGAAAGTCGAAAGGAAATTTAGAATGTACTGGCCAAAAGGAGAATTTAGACCTAACCTATAGTCTATTTAAAATATTCTTTAAATATTTTCCAAACAGTAAATTTTGAGTAGTACGGCCGAAATTTGAATTTATACCTTTGGGAATAATCCCATCCCGTGATGTGTGTCCAAGACACGGGCAAACCAAGAAGTGCCGCTTAAGGCAAACGACATCAGATTATAAGCAATTTTTCTCTGAGAGGAGGGGAACATAGGGGAAGCAAAAGAACATAGTAGAACATTCACATGAAACAGCGGGATTGGTGGTAAAGAACAAATAGGTCATTGGAGAGACGACGAGAACATCACGTGATCACAGTCTGACCACTTCCCATGGGGCAACGTGAGAAATGCCACGCTCACCACGCCACACCTCCACAGTCTATCAGTTACGCCTTTTCACTCGGGGCGAGAACAATGTACACGGGCCGGGATGTTTGTTGATGAGACTTCACACACGGAGACCGAGAAACGGGGCAGTTTTTTGGTGAGTCTTGTTAGGTCCACTCTTCGTGGTTGTAGACTTGGTGTTATTTAACTCATATTTGCTTCTTGCTTGTAACGTTGATCTCAAGCAACGTTACAATGGTTTGAGATGATGGCAAGTATTAATTTAATAACACTCCAGTGATATTAATTAATGTGCACTTTCTAAATAAAGTTGTTTTTATCTCACTGCATCTTACTTTATCGTGCAGGCCCCACGTATTTTAACTAGGCTACCAAAATAGGCAACAATAGTTAGGCTTTACTGGAAATATAGCCATATTTTAGTAAAGGAAGTGTTGAAAACATTTAGGAAATATCACCTACAGTTTACCAGGAATTTATTAGAACCCAGACATCACCATCACTGGCAAATAAGACAAGATGATTCTGACATTTAGTCTGCGTGACCATTTATGTGATTCTCTGAGATCAGTTGGTTTGAAAATATATCCAAACTCTAGGAAACAGAATCACTTCACCGTTACTTGAATACTTGAAGAGTAAATGTTTGGTCCCCTAGACCTGCGGGACTCATGTCTTCCTGTCCATCACAATCCCTACGCGACAGAATTGCAAGTTTCTTAGCTTTGAGTAGTGATATCAAGTTAAAAATTAAGTCTGAAAAAACTAATTAATTTCTTACATTTGTGTTACATATTTTACATGGGAAAAATAATATAATATGCCATCAAAATGAACTGTTCTTTATCCACTTTTTAATAAATTTTTAGAATACAATAATGTTTGGGTTAAAAAGTTATTTAATTCTATTCTCATAGTTAAACTGGATATGATGCTAATGAGATGGATGTTTATGAATGCTTAGCATAAACATTTGAAAGCATTAATAATGTTTGTATCGTCATTACGCATGATTGTCTCACGGAGCCCAGATTGAGAACCACTGAGATAGAGGATACTTTCCTCTAATAGAATGTTAACATTTGAAACCAAAAGAAACGTTTGGTGTCAGAAACAAACAAAAGGCAGACTGACTAACAAACACTGTCCAGGCTGTTAGTAGAGAAGAGGTCTATCATTTATTGAACTATAGTTATATTCTGGAAATATTTGTTTAAACTATACTTTAATTCATTTCCACCTAAATTATCTAGATCTTAACAAACTTCAATGGCTTCAAGTGCTGATCCACTAAAATATTAAGTTTCTGTCCAATCCATACTGTCGACAACCAACTTGGAGACTTTAAACTTTCAGATATTTTTCTCATGTTTTGAGATGTATTGATAACTAGCAGTTTTATCCGTTAACCTCACGGATAAGCGGCATCAAAAATATATCAAATTAGGACGTTAAACAGTAAGCTACCTTTTTTGTATAATACCTCCTTGTACAATACCAAGATAGTTATGGCTATCCCAAACCAGTTTGTGGTGTCATCAAACTGGTTTGTAACCAAACATTACTAAATCCACAAACTGGTTTGTAACAAAACATTACTCAATCCACAAACTTATTGCACAAACGAACGCAATTCGGGGACAACGAAATCTCTGACAAGCGTTATCATAAACATATTGAAAATAAATGGTTGGTGAACCGCACAGACTTTTTCTCTTTGTAATATTAAAAGGGAAACTTTGATAAAAAAAACTGGTAAAATTGGTGAAACAAAGTAATATACACCATCGCAGAAACAATCCACCAAAGATTATAACTGCTATAGTAACCACTGTTACAGAAACATTGAAAGAAAGAAAAGGAGCATCTCTGTTTACCAAAGAGGATGACAATAAATTTTATATTTCTAAGGACTCTAAGTATTAAAAAACATGTTTACTTATAGCTTAGAAACTATTGGTTTTATGAAAATATATTTACGATTAAAATATTTTCAATTCTAACAATACTACAACTTTATAGTGATAAGTTATTTCGTATTTCACATAGTTGCGGATGTGTGATAAAAATTAAAAATGTTGTTTGTATAAAGTGTCCTTAAAGAATTTTTATGGTAAAACAAGAATTGCCATTTTGTTTTAGTAAGTTTAGAAATATATAATTATAGACATTATCTGAAAACTTTAATTAATAAACTGTCTTATTTTATCGGTAAAGTTTAATGTTTTATGTATAGCAAATTTACCACCGATACACAGGTCTTATTGCTGGAAACAGTGTGATTCCTCCATTTTGACATAAAATGTACACAATAATCCATCTTAGTTCTCATTTGAGAAGTAGCATGTTAATCATTTTGTGACGAGTAGGAAACGCGGAGTCCAAACACAATATACCTACTTAAATATATTTAGATCTAGTGCTGAGATATGAACTAACGCTCGTTAATACAGAGCTATTGGGTCTTATAGTAACCTGGTTAGGATCCTGAACCAAGGACGGATACGACCGCATGCCGTTAGATAGTGATACATGTACAGTGTGTTATACATATTTGAACATATGCTGTTTCTCTGTAAGGTATGTGTAATTTTGAGGTCACTATAGAGAATATTGATTTTATTTGAGCTTTGTGACTTTCATAAATTGACTACCACAATTTTGTTATAGATTGGACAATATTTTGTTCATCACGTATATAATCGAGTTAACAGAGCCAGACGTCCTTCAAAGGAGATCAACGACTAACAGAGTTAGTGATACATTATTTAATTTAATGAAAGCAAAGATATATTTTGTTATAATCTTACTTGTGTATTAGCTGATTCATAAAGAAACATTGCAGGAATTATTACAATTTGTCTCGTGCGCGAACTTGAAAGTTTAACAGGACTACCGAAATACTATTTTTGTAAATAAAATAAGATAATTTATTATTAGTTTGTGTTATTTCATTTAAATATATGAACTATGTTTTAAGGGAAAAGGGAACCTACCAGAGCGCAAAGAGGCATTTGCACACGTTTATAAATCCTGCATTAATTGATAAGTGGTGTGCTATTTGAAAATATGGTTCATCTCTCAAGACAGGGAGAAACATTAACATGTTCATATAGCATTAAATACCTCACACATAATATTTTATAGAATGCATGAATTACACACAATGCCATTAGCATATACATAACATGAAACCTATTAATATAAATTATAAATATTTAGCCTAATACATTATTTATATAAAATTCGCTACTTCAAAGTCAGAATTGTTAGCACAATTTAAGGTACTTTAAATAGAGAATTAATCAGAATTTGGTATCAACCAATTATGTGTTAGTAAATAATTTTTTTTAATATGTAGAGTTTTAAGATAATGTTTTATTAGTTATACCTTTTAAATATTTACCCTACATCATATTTTTATTCTATTTAGAAGCACCAACTAAATAACTATATTGTGCCAATCTATTTTACCAATTTTACTCAAACAAATAGTAAATAATGATATTCTTTATTTAAAAAAAATTATTTCCCTTCCTGCACTTTCTGTTATTTTAGTTTGGACATGCTTGTACTGTACAAAAGAAGACTATATGAAACCCCTACTAGACAATCATATGACTACGTGCTGCACATAACTGTCCTCCAGGCTAACAGCTGTGAATTAAGCAGGCGTTGAGCAGCAAGGAGCTATTAAAATAACAAAGGACTGAACGTGGATGTATGCGTATAAAAGTCCTGACTGGTTTTAAAGTGTAAAAAATAGGTTCATTTTCCTGTCTCTTTTCATACAAAGCATGGTTTCCTCGACTGAAAGATGTATACATTTAATGCGTGTTTTGAACTCGTCCAAATCTTATTTTAATTAATTATTCATTAGAAAAATCAGAAATAAAAGAAGTCCTCAAAAAATACAAAAATAATAGTCGATATAAATAGTTGCAGCACATTTTTCTATAAGATTAATAGTAAAGGTTACGTTTATAATTGATTTCGAATACATTTCTTATGATTAAAAATGATAGTTTTTTTATCCAATTCGGTAAACCGAGGCTGATTAACCTTCATGAAAGCTTATTTAATATTTCTGAAGATTATTATGAAACATGCGAGGGTTTTATTTAAACAAACACATTTATTATGTGTAGTATCTAGGTTTGATGCTGGAAAGTGTTCGCATCGCGATACGATGTTTGTGGGTTCAAACCAGGAAGGTTGTGAAAATACCTTTTTCAGGAAAATTGGTAGGTCCTTTCGCCCTCGCATCATAGATAATTCTTGTGTAGACCTACTGATATAATTAGTCAGTCCAGAAAGTGCTGTTTAAATACCTCAAATAAAAAAATAAAAATGAAAGATGCCGTTAAGAAATATTTTAGAATATAAATTAAGGTATGTACTGTAGAACCAACTTTACTTAATTTAGTCTATATATATCCTAAATTTCAAAATATAACAAACACAGTAATTGGATATTGTGACAAAAGGCTACCCACGGGAAGAGAATGTTATAAAACCACTCCGGAAAGTTGACCAGAACTTGTAAACTGACTTCCAGGAACACAAATCAAGAGGTAAAAAATTATAGAAATAAGAAAACTATATTTTCACTCAATTAAAGAGTAATAAAAACCCTATTAGATATAATAATTAAATATCTAGTAGTAGCCATATATTTATTGAGAATAATTACATCAAATTGTGATTAAAAGATGTGGGAAAAAATTGTAATTATATAATTATAATAACTGAAATAGTTTTTTTATTATTTGATTATTGATAATACCGTTTCCACTTTGAACTGTGATTGAATCAAACAAATATACTTCTTATTTCCAAATATTGTGTTTTATAGTGATCAATTACTCTTTAACATTAAAATTAGTTAATCAATTAGCCGTCACTTGTCACTATTCCCAGGGGAAATATTACTCCTGGTCAAAATAATTTGTCGTGAAGCCCAACAAGATTCCATACATCTTGTTATTTTGGTTCAAAACTACTTTGCAATATTTTGTATCCGTCCAGACCATTAGTATGAGCAACATCGCGAACCCCCGCAACAGCAGGAGCAGAGGTCACCTTATTGGTTTTACAACCCAAATTACTATACATTAGGGCTATACGCACATGTAATAGCTGTGTTAATGTATTAGGAATGAGGTAGGTTGAAATTAGAGGAAAAGCACCCGTCATGACACTCGACCGGGATTAAAATCCCGAACTCATCATAATGGGCAGTATAGTCTATTGCAAGAATGACGCCTTAGAACATGTGACCATAATTTAACAAATTCATTGGAAAATGTGATAAATAAATTTATAAGAACATATTAAAATTGGGCGAACATTCCCTTTGGAGCATTAAATATGCGTGTATAGCGTTCCTCAATTGGACTCCTAGGTATTTAGAAGAATGGAAGAAATTTAAATGTAGAATATTACATTTCTTTAAGCCTGCAGGTAAAAATGAGTTATTGCTTTCTAGTTTAGCATATTTAAAAAAAAATATTGCTTTGTTATGTCACGCTTTTTGAGTTGTATTGTCTATTAATTAATACGTTTTATACATTGATTACTCTTTTAAAAAGTAAACTTCTATATTTATTTACTAAATCATAAATACAGTAGCTCTAATTTTCAATCAACCCCATGTGATGGTATTAATCATGATTTAATATAGTTTATTAAAAATAATTACTAATCAATAAACTGTCAAATCCAACATCTAATCCGTGATAAACAAGTAAAACAATTACATTTAATTGGTTTGTCCGAGGGGTTCGCATGTTATTTGAAAAAACTGTTTACTTAATTATGGACTAGAAGAACATAATAAGTCTAATTAATAAAACCAACTCACTGAAATATATATTTAGAGAACACACGTACTTTCCAATATCAAATGCATAAAGTATTTGGACCGTTAAAATTTTTAATCAACATTATAATGAATGTCAACAAAGTATAGTCTTGATCAGGGACTTACTCCGTTTTTTGAACTCGGTAAGGCACATTCTGTGGTATTCACGTGAAGGATATAAGTCCAAAAATGAAATGAGTTAAGTATACCATTATATTCATAAAGGCATGCTCTTTATTGGGTTAAGGGGATGTGAGTCCTTTCAAAAGGCTATAGATAAATGTTAAAAAGGATATTGATTACAAAAACCTAATATACGTTTGAGTAAAGGGGATAAGTTTTTAATGGCCCTTCACATGACCTCTCATTTAGGACCAGTTCAACTTATCTGTTTTTACACATGTAGGCCTACCGTATGTATTTAAACATTACTGGCTGCATGAATTTAAAACCGATCACCATGATGAGTTGTAAGAACAGGTAGTGTATATTATGCAGTGGGTGGCAGCCCTGTCCACGGAAACGCAGTAACGTTGCTTTGTCGCTCATTGCAGCTGATTGTGTTACTAGCCCTGCATTAAGCTATTTTTGTAGTGCATTCACGGGGTCATTGACAGACAAGGTAAATAGAATTGGTTTATGATATTCTAATTTTATCATTTTCCTTCTTGAATAATTTAATGCATACATATTTTAGTACCCTCATGATTTAGAAGTTATAAAGCCTCGTTTATTAGATTTTTTTCAGTTCATAATAAAAATGAACATTGCAAGAACTCTATGGAGAAAGAGTAGCGTACAAAAGGTTCTAACATCGGGTCTGGCTGATAAATCATACCCTTTAAAATCACAAGGCAATCAACATGAAATCATCAGGGTCTAGCTAATGAAGAAATCACAAGACAATCAACTTGAAATCAATGATGAAAGCTTTGTTGTTATCATGTTTAGCTTACAACAATGTTTACATACGTCAATGCTGAACAATTCTGTTGCTTTCTATAAATGACAACTGTGCACATTTAACTGACCTACATAGATGTAAATAAGGGCAAGCCCCGTGCTTTATGTGGAGGGAAGTTGATGGTCACATAGGGGCAAATCAAATTGAATATTGGATTTAAACATTATTCTACAATCTACCTTCCCATGTAAAACATATAATGATGTATCATTACACAAGCAAGGCCAGAAAAAAACTCTCATATGCTGGAATATGTATTTGTTTAAAATATCCACTCATACATTGAATAAGTGAGCCGCAAATTGTTGGTACCAGGCCACACTAACATGTAGTGTGATTCCGACCAAGCCCTAATTGAGACAACAAAAATGTGATCAGCATCTATATAAAAAATACCTTACTAACTGAATGAAGCGTGTGCATCTTACAGGCAAGAATAAACTTTCAATGTGATTCAAATGAACCAGCTTGACTTCCTTAAATATTCTGACTTATTCAAAGACGCCTACAAATTAAGAAAACCAGAGCGTGATGAAACATTTATCCGGAAGAATGTATGGTGGTTAAAATTTACTAAGGATATTGTTTAAAGAAACATTTGAAAATCCAGCAGATTTCAAGACACTGACTGTTCGACAAAGAGGACAGACACGTACTCTACTATAGCCTTGCCTTTAATATCAGGGTTCTGTAACAATCTCTTGCCCAAAGAAGAACGATTTGTTGGGCCTACTTCCGATCATTTCAAGTGAATTTAATTCCTTTCACAGGAATATTCCAACAACCTCAACAGCAAAAGAATTCCATCCTGACACAATCCAAGGAATCGATGAATACGAGTGATTCAGAGTTTAGGAAGGTGCCAATGAATCCTTATCATCCTAAGTGTTTGAAAACATTATTGTATTGTATCATGCCATATACACATGTAGGTAAATACTATTGAAATATTACTAACTTAAACTTAATTTAATTATTTTGTTAAAACTCTATTTAGTGACTTACCTTGCTTAAATCTGTCTCTAATAAAGAGTATTTAGAACAGTTCAGTATATTTTTTATAGCTTATAATGTTTCATAGTAAGGGGTTTATTATGTACTTGATAATTTGAGTGGGAAGGAATGTCATAAGAAGGTTCGGGTGGAGGGCATAAGCTGTTCAAATTTACAAAAAAGAAACCAAATATTATGGAAATATTAAAAATACGTTAATATAGCATATATGATTAAAAAAGCATTCAGTGCTGGATGAAATAGCCCGATTAGTTTTTAAAAGATGTACTGTTTTGTCACAAGCCTTGATTCTGTATTTCCTCAACCGAACCCCACAGATATTTCAGTGTCATACACATTACTCCTGATTGGTCCTAATCTTGTTCAAGCTTGTTACGGTGTGAACACCGCAGATATTTCAGTGTCATACACATTCTCCCTGATTGGTCCTAATCTTGTTCAAGCTTGTTACGGTGTGAACACCGCAGATATTTCAGTGTCATACACATTACTCCTGATGGTCCTAATCTTGTTCAAGCTTGTTACGGTGTGAACACCGCAGATATTTCAGTGTCATACACATTACTCCTGATTTTTCCTAATCTTGTCCAAGCTTGTTACGGTGTGAACGCCACAAGTAGACGCTGCTCTCAATAACTTCCCAGCGCCTGTTCAACTGATCTTGTTTGACTAACCAGTCTGGGAGCAGCGCCCTTTGTGGCATTTTACATCAAATTATTCATATTGCATGCATTTTAGTATAAGAGTGAATTCATTTCTAAGCTGTAATGACATTGAATGTGTGATGGCCAAGAAGGGTTACCAACCTATCCGGCCACAAAGATCAAGAGCTTCCAATAATACTTCATTATGGATTACTGTATTGTTTCTATACAAAGTATTAATTAAGCAGACTTTGAATGTAAATACAATTTGAAATATTTTTCTCCGCCATTGTTGCAACATGAGTGTACAGTTTTCAAATAACGGTCTTCATATGAACATCAGAAGTAGTGGCATTCTCAAGCTGTCAGATATGTTCATTTGTACAGAGATGTGGGTTACAGTTCTCAAATCAAAGATAATCACATGACAAATCTTCATTCCGAGCAGCGCTACAAGTGGACACTTTTTGTGAACGGATCTATATATATTTGAGCGTATCAAGACCCAGCCTGTTTGTCATGGTATTGTGTGTAGGATGCGGAGGAGCACGGGCCGCAGTCCGGTCGTCACACGGAAATTGAAAGAAAGGACGGGGGAAGGCAAAGTCCCGGATACAATAGCACTTCCTTCGAACACACAACTACTTTTACAAGTTCTGTATTTAAAAAAATAATTTTAGTTTCTTCTTCTTTCTTTGTCTTATTTTAATAGAATGTTCTCTTTAATCAAATGTTTTCTTCCTTTCTCTTTTCTTTCTTCCTTTATGGCACGTCTTGTGCACTACTGCACTTGTTGATGCACTCGTCATTCCACTACTGCACTTGTTGATGCACTCGTCATTCCACTACTGCACTTGTTGATGCACTCGTCATTCCACTACTGCACTTGTTGATGCACTCGTCATTCCATTACTGCACTTGTTGATGCACTCGTCATTCTACTATTGTACGAAAGAACAAACTGCTTCCCTTGGAGGATCAAATAATATTTTAACAGTATTGTACGTACAATTATACACTAATCAGGACATTAAACTCATGCGCTAATACTCACCAAGGGAAACGGTGCCTCCTTTCCCCGATGAGGGCCGGACAGACCCGGAAACAAACGATTGACGGAATAAAGAGCGAGCGAGATGAGCTGCTGGCCGTTCTGAGAAAGAACAGCTTCGACCTCAACTCAGTATACTTGTTGGAGAGGTTTCTAATATAATAATAATAATCTGTTTTAGCTTCATTTTCCTCTTATTTTCTTTTTTCCACTCTTTAATTTTAGGGAAGTGTTGCTTCCCTTGCCTTCATTAAATAAACGCCACTGGTTTCTATTTATTTTGCCGCCTTGTTGAGGTAGACGCTCCTTTATAGCAGAATGTACTTTAGTAATAATTTGAAGAGTTACTACACTCTATTTTAGGCTCATCTTTATTGGTTTTGATTCCTAGTTCCAAGTTGGGATGTATACGTCTATGGATACTTATTTAATTTCACTAAATAAGCTGGTAACTGTTTGGTGCAAGATCTATTTAAACTATATGTAATTCTATTGACCTTTTCAAACTTAAAATAAACTGATTTGTTAAACTTGAATATTTATTTTATGTATTATCCTGTCCAAACCTTCTACATGACAGGAGAAGCGAGGTTTCAGTTGGAATAACTTGTTGTTTAATCTTTATGTGTCCACACCTTCAAATGTTAACTTTTTTTCTAAGGCTCTGCAAGTATTCATATTTTGAGCTTCGAGTCGAGCTCAATGAAGTCGATTTGTAGTCTCATCATTTTCGAGTTTCTTCTTGATGTACACACAAACATTAATTTTTAAAAGGCAATGGTAAATTTAGGCTATTTATTTTAGATTATATCAGTAGTTTTACTTATACATCATTTGGTGACTTAACAATATTGTTAAGGAGTTAATATCAAATTTCATATTAATAACGTAAGAGAGCTCTAACCTCACTTTCGATGGGTAAACTAATTCTATATTTCTGTCCATTTTGAATAAGCCTTGAAGTTGCATTGTCATGACTAAAAATAACTAAATATATCACTAAATACTTGAATATTCAATATTTTTACTAATTTTTCATGGTTCCTTTCTTAAACTATAATGTAAGTTAAATTACAATTTTTAACGTTGAGAATATGTAACTTATTGATTCTTTTCGAAAAATTGTATTTACACGTTCATCTACCAAACTAGTGTTATTTACTCTTTAGAGGAGAATAAAGTTGGTTAACTTGTCTAAAATCAATGTTGATCACCATTTCAATAAATTTGGTTAGCGTGTCTAAAATCAATGTTGATCACCATTTCAATAAAGTTGGTTAGCGTGTCTAAAATCAATGTTGATCACCATTTCAATAAAGTTGGTTAGCTTGTCTAAAATCAATGTTGATCACCATTTAAAGTTGCTGTCTAAAATCATGTTACACCATTAAGTTGATAGATTGTCTAAAATCAATGTTCATCACCATTTCAATTAAGTTGGTTCGCGTGTCTAAAATCAATGTTGATCACCATTTCAATAAAGTTGGTTAGCGTGTCTAAAATCAATGTTGATCACCATTTAAATAAATTTGGTTAGCGTGTCTAAAATAAATGTTGATCACCATTTCAATAAAGTTGGTTAGCTTGTCTAAAATCAATGTTGATCACAATTTCAAAGTTGGTTAGATTGTCTAAAATCAATGTTGATCACCATTTCAAAGTTGGTTAGATTGTCTAAAATAAATGTTGATCACCATTTCAATAAAGTTGGTTAGCTTGTCTAAATTCAATGTTGATCAAAATTTCAATAAATTTGGTTAGCATGTCTAAATCAATGTTGATCACCATTTCAATAAAGTTGGTTAGCGTGTCTAAAATCAATGTTGATCACCATTTCAATAAATTTTGTTAGCGTGTCTAAAATCAATGTTGATCACCATTTCAATAAAGTTGGTTAGCGTGTCTAAAATCAATGTTGATCACCATTTCAATAAAGTTGGTTAGCTTGTCTAAAATCAATGTTGATCACCATTTCAAAGTTGGTTAACTTGTCTAAAATCAATGTTGATCACCATTTCAATAAATCTGGTTAGCGTGTCTAAAATCAATGTTGATCACCATTTCAATAAAGTTGGTTAGCGTGTCTAAAATCAATGTTGATCACCATTTCATTAAAGTTGGTTAGCGTGTCTAAAATCAATGTTGATCACCATTTCAATAATTTGGTTAGCGTGTCTAAAATCAATGTTGATCACCATTTCAATAAAGTTGGTTAGCGTGTCTAAAATCAATGTAGATCACCATTTCATTAAAGTTGGTTAGCGTGTCTAAAATCAATGTTGATCACCATTTCAAAGTTGGTTAGATTGTCTTAAATCAATGTTGATCACTATTTCAATAAAGTTGGTTAGCTTGTCTAAAATCAATGTTGATCACCATTTCAAAGTTGGTTAGCTTGTCTAAAATCAATGTTGATCACCATTTCAAAGTTGGTTAGCTTGTCTAAAATCAATGTTGATCACCATTTCAAAGTTGGTTAGATTGTCTAAAATCAATGTTGATCACCATTTCAATAAGTTGGTTAGCTTGTCTAAAATCAATGTTGATCACCATTTCAAAGTTGGTTAGCTTGTCTAAAATCAATGTTGATCACCATTTCAAAGTTGGTTAGATTGTCTAAAATCAATGTTGATCACCATTTCAAAAGTTGGTTAGATTGTCTAAAATCAATGTTGATCACCATTTCAAAGTTGGTTAGCTTGTCTAAAATCAATGTTGATCACCATTTCAAAGTTGGTTAGATTGTCTAAAAGCAATGTTGATCACCATTTCAAAGTTGGTTAGCTTGTCTAAAATCAATGTTGATCACCATTTCAAAGTTGGTTAGCTTGTCTAAAATCAATGTTGATCACCATTTAAAATTGGGTTAGCTTGTCTAAAATCAATGTTGATCACCATTTCAATAAAGTTGGTTAGCGTGTCTAAAATCAATGTTGATAACCATTTCAATAAAGTTGGTTAGCTTGTCTAAAATCAATGTTGATCACCATTTCAATAAAGTTGATTAGCTTGTCTAAAATCAATGTTGATCACCATTTCAATAAATTCGGTTAGCTTGTCTAAAAACAATGTTGATCACCATTTCAATAAAGTTGGTTAGCGTGTCTAAAATCAATGTTGATCACCATTTCAATAAAGTTGGTTAGCTTGTCCAAAATCAATGTTATTCACCATTTCAATAAATATTTTAACAAACTTAGCGCAGTTAAATAAATAAAAATTTACTTATTCATATTGTCACCTATAAATATCATTTTAGCCATCTTATTTCTGATTTTAATGTATGAATGAACTCTTATAAGCACTATGGATTGAATTGAAATAAATTTCTTAATGAGGTATTTTCTAGTGAAAGCCCACAAGTCTCACGCGCAACTGTGTTTTGAGGAATGGAATTGGAACCGAATAAGTGAGCATGCACCATTATTGCATTCAGGACTAATGATCTAAATATGAAACATTTCAAATTTATAATTGCTTGTGGTTCCTACGTTTTCTTAAGGGTAATTTTAATTAAAGTTATGGTGGCTTATTTTGGGGAAATATTATCTCATTAAAACGTCAATATTATTAACTTTTGTGTAATAATTGTTAGTGTAATTGTAATGTATTTAAAGACATGGGTGTTGAAACCGTATTAATTATTTTTTTAAATATTATTTTGAATTTAAAAATCCAACATTTACATTTTTTAACTATTCTTTTGAAAGTTTAATTATAAAAATGAGTGTCTTTATAATTTGAAGACAATGTAGTTTTTTCATTTATTTTTAAAATCTCACATTTTTAATAGATGGTATTTACACTTTAAGTTTGTTTTGAGTGTTGAAATTTAAAAAAATGCTATTTTGATTTTAAAATAAACAAATAAATATGTTAACATTTAAAAAATAATTAATATACTAGAATTCGACTCGAACTCGGGAGCTTTCGGAGACACTCGACTCGAGTTGGAATCGAATGAAAAACCCAAGCTCGCACCGCTACGTTTTGGTTTCAGGAATCGAGAAAGTTTATTGAAATCTAGAGTTTGATATTTTTGACAATCACACTTCTTCTCTGCGTGGGGCCGAAACAAGCTAAAAAGAGCCTCACATTTCAACAAAGGGCAAAATCAAAGATCATACACTGTTACAACCATTAAAAAAGAGGATCTTTGTCCACCAAAGAACATATCAATCAATTTAAATATCGACTTGAGTAAACAAAATATATTGGCCTGTAGCCCAGAAACTATTGATTTTTATAAAAATATATTTCAAACATAAAAGTGTTGTATTTAATTGTAATACATATTTACAATGACAATTTGTTTCGTATCTCAAATAGTTACGGAGATGTGATCGAAATTGGTTATTTCTGCCAATGTCAATGATAAAAATGAAAACTCTTATTTTATGTGTAATGTTAAATAGTGCCTTGATACAAAATTTAAAATTGGTATAATGGGTTTTGAGAAAATATATTTATATCTCTTTTTACCTTTTAGTACACAGCCCTTGATTTTAGGGTTTGATGTATAGTTCCAAAAACTCCTCGTGGGGACCTTAATAAAACCTAGATACCAAATTTTAGCTCGATCGGTAAACTGGTTTAGGCTCTAGTCCGACATACGGATGGCATCGCAAAATCCGTCTATTCGGATTCAGTGGGTTATGAAACGTCGACATTATTAAAATCTAGAGTTCAATTTTTTTGTCGATCATAATACTTCTCTCTCCGTAGGGTCGGGAGAGTAAAAAATAAGAGAATAAAATAAACCATCTTTATTAGCAGTCTTATAATCCTATGACGAGGTTTATGTTGTTAAATTGGAAATACTGTCATTTATATAAAATAGATCTGATGATAAAAACTGTCGCTACTTTACTGCAACATTATATTATAGCTTATGTATGAGTCGGGTTTAATGTCTAGTTAAAATTAAATTTCGAAAATAAAACTTAAAGGAAGAACATTTAAATTCATGGAATTCCTAATACAAATTTACCATGTATATGATTTCCAGAGAATCTTTGATCTTTGAGTTTGTTGAAAGTTTTTTACGAGGAGTAACTTCATGATAGATGACTTAATGAGAACCTAATTGACTAAACTTTTTAGCAAGCAGGGAGTGTCTTTAACTTGGCGCAATCTATTAAACCTCGTGCGATGTTGATTCTACTTACGTTCTTTTTAAGACTAGATTTGCATGCTAACATTTATAACAACATCGTAAGTGCACTTTCTATTGACCTACTTTATACTGATAGATTCGTTCAAAAGATTGATCCAGATTGTTTTTTTTTTAACTCATATAAACTTAGAAACCCACATTGCAGGACACGCGCTCTAATGTGAGTTTTATCTAATTTTGTTTGACGGTGAAATCCTGGCCGGGTGTATTTAGTTTTTTTTTACTAGAAATGGTCTCTCACACTTATTAATGTAAATTAAATGCGTGTAGCCCAGACGAGGCGTAGGATTCAATGACTAGTACAATAGTCTTAAACTAAATTTCATAGCTAGTAGGCCATATCGAGCAACCTCGGTCTACGTTATTATCTACCGTGCTCTATCTTGTATGACGTCACAGCCGTTACCTCCCCGTTGAATGCAAGCGAGCATCGGTTATCAAATCTTAACGTTAGTATCAGTAAAGCTGGACCACTTGATAGTGACATGAAGTGAAATGGAAATTTCCTTCTCTCCTGTGTGGTATTTTAATTTCCCTCCCCTGAAGGCGAGACGAGATGGGCCGATATTAAAATATGAGGGGCGAGAAAACGGAGGAAGAGGAAGAGAGAAAGGAGCAGATCATTGTTTGCTTTCAGCCGAGCTTAAAACAGCTTACTGCTAGCTTACATGTCGGCGTGAAAAGTCTCACGAAGACGGTAGTCCGCGAGTTGAGAGTAACATAGCTCAGTATCTTCTCGACATAACACCGCGTTTTGCGGGATTGTGTGAAAACGTAAGACCAACCAAAGAGCGTTTATCTATAAATAAAATAAATATTAAGATCTAGTTAATTAACTGCGGACAGCCTCAGCTTTAGCAAATATTTTAAAACTATATGGAACTAAAATTGTTTAGCACCCAGTTTTATTACTTAGTCAGGTTATTCGCATACGTACTAGTTAAGCTAGTGAGTTAGGGATGAACGAGGTTGAATATATGTGGATTACGTGTACCCGCAATTGCGTGGGATTTGGACACCAATAACCCCGTCATTGGCAGTTAGGCATCATCATCGCATTAGACTAAGGGTGAGTGCATACCGAGGATCCCGCACATTACTCACCACTCCTATCCATACATCACTCACCACTCCTATCTCCCCACATCACTCACCACTCCTATATCCCACATCACTCACCACTCCTATCTCCCACATCACTCACCACTCCTATCCACACATCACTCACCACTTCCTATCCACACATCACTCACCACTCCTATCCATACATCACTCACCACTCCTATCTCCCCACATCACTCACCACTCCTATATCCGCACATCACTCACTACTCCTATCTCCCACATCACTCACCACTCCTATCACACATCACTACCACTTCTCTATCCACACATCACTCACCACTCCTATCCATACATCACTCACCACTCCTATCTCCCACATCACTCACCACTCCTATATCCGCACATCACTCACCACTCCTATCTACACATCACTCACCACTCCTATCTACACATCACTCACCACTCCTATCCACACATCACTCACCACTCCTATCCACACATCACTCACCACTCCTATCCAACATCACTCACCACTCCTATCCACCACATCACTCACCACTCCTATCTCACACACCACTCACTCCCATCTCCCTCTATCTACACATCACTCACCACTCCTATCTACACATCACTCACCACTCTATCACACATCACTCACCACTCCTTATCCACACATCACTCACCACTCCTATCTCTACACATCACTCACCACTCCTATCCACACATCACTCACCACTCCTATCCACACATCACTCACCACTCCTATCTCCACACATCACTCACCACTCCTATCTCCACACATCACTCACCACTCCTATCTCCACACATCACTCACCACTCCTATCTCCACACATCACTCACCACTCCTATATCCGCACATCACTCACCACTCCTATCTACACATCACTCACCACTCCTATCCACACATCACTCACCACTCCTATCCACACATCACTCACCACTCCTATCTACACATCACTCACCACTCTTATCTACACATCACTCACCACTTCTCTATCCACACATCACTCACCACTCCTATCCATACATCACTCACCACTCCTATCTCCACACATCACTCACCACTCCTATATCCACACATCACTCACCCCTCCTATCTCCACACATCACTCACCACTCATGGAACAGTCTGTTCACACCGAGTAGATCACTCCTCGCACTTAGTACCCGGCTAGAGAAAGCAAGTCTGTAACGAGCATTCATGATGCACATTATATTAAACTCCTTTTTATCTTTTTATTTAAACAAATAAGAATTCAAAGATTTTAATTTTAAGTTTAAAATATTTATTAAAACTGATAAAGTTATCTGACAGTAGTAGTGATTATAGTGATGAGATGTCAGCAGTGACAAAATGCCTCTGTCTCTTGTCCTAGATTTCAGATTACTTAGAAATATTATTATTTATTAGTTTATCTCTAATGGCTCTCATCTCCTTCCTAAAATAAACTCAGTCCGTAGAAAATACGTACAAGACAAACGTCGGAGTAAAAGTCGAATTCATAAAATAAAATGTGCTCTGAACCTAACTGAGGGTTTAATTTGACCTTGAACCAACCAATGAGAGCACAACCCGTGTGTTGTCGGAGTGAAGTGCGGAGAGTGGGGTTCTAGGCGTGCACGACCCCTTAGACCATGCGGCCACCAAACCAGTCCGCAGTCATATTCAAGACGCACTATCAGCAAGGGGGGATTTGCTACTTCCAAACGGCCCTGAACAACAAATTTGACGGCCCTTAACATACGGTCATAAATACAGCTGAAGTTTGTTTCAGTGTAAGCTGAAATATTAAGTCAAATCTTCTGTATTTTCACCAGTAATAATTATTTTAATGCCAAGGTCATTTCAGCTACCGCCGATGATTACGTCGCTATTAAGTCCACCTAAAACATAAGTTTTTACTTTCTATGGACGAGAGAAAAAATGTTTCCAGCTTGCTAAACAAGTGTGTCTATTTTTGATATTTTGTTTAAGTTTGTAAAAATATCCTCCATCCGCTACTTGTTTATAAGACAACATTACAAACAGTCATTGTTCACTAAACACAGGCTTTTACGTTTATTAAGAACTATGTTTTTATAAACAAATCCAAAAACAAATAAGGGACGGTTTTACATTTAATTCATCGTATTTATTCAGATAATATTTGTTCTGGGCACCCTCAAACTTACTTACTGAGAATTTTGATTAAATTTTTGTAAAAACAAAAATTTAGCCATTAATGGATGTCATATTCTGAAAATTGAAAAATGACACCTGACACGGGATTAGTACGCCAATGCTCTTACCACTGAGCTATCCAGGATTTGTCCCGTGCTCATAATCATTATTCACTCATAATTTAAGGCCAAAGACTTCCGCACGTCCATCATAGACTCTGCCTTAAAAAGACCACACCAAATGTTTTGAATAATGGATTTATGTTTGTCTTGTTCGCCATGTAGTTTGAGAGCAGTTCGCTAAATTAAGATGCCATTGATATAAACACGTCGACACCGCAAGTGTTGTCCGCCACGCGTTCGCTAACAGGTTCTTTGAAGATACCGCTCATGTAGCGAACACGAAGTCCTCATGTAGTGATCACGAGGTGTTCATGTAGCGAACACGAGGTGTTCATGTAGCGAACACGAGGTGTTCATGTAGTGAACACGAGGTGCTCATGTAGTGAACACGTGTTCCTCATTTAGCGAACACGAGGTGTTCATTTAGTGAACACGAGGTCTTCATGTAGTGAACACGAGGTGTTCATTAACGAACACGTGTTCCTCATTTAGCGAACACGAGGTGCTCATGTAGTGAACACGAGGTCTTCATTTAGTGAACACGTATTCCTCATTTAGCGAACACGAGATGTTCATGTAGCGAACACGAGGTGTTCATGTAGTGAACACGAGGTGCTCATGTAGTGAACACGTGTTCCTCATTTAGCGAACACGAGGTGTTCATGTAGTGAACACGAGGTGCTCATGTAGTTCACACGAGGTGCTCATGTAGTGAACACGAGGTGCTCATGTAGTGAACACGAGGTGTTCATTTAGTGAACACGTATTCCTCATTTAGCGAACACGAGGTGTTCATGTAGTGAACACGAGGTGCTCATGTAGTTCACACGAGGTGCTCATGTAGTGAACACGAGGTGCTCATGTAGTGAACACGAGGTGTTCATTTAGTGAACACGTATTCCTCATTTAGCGAACACGAGGTGTTCATGTAGTGAACACGAGGTGCTCATGTAGTTCACACGAGGTGCTCATGTAGTGAACACGAGGGGCTCATGTAGTGAACACGAGGTGCTCATGTAGCGAACACGAGGTGCTCATGTAGTGAACACGTGTTCCTCATTTAGCGAACACGAGGTGCTCATGTAGCGAACACGAGGTGTTCATGTAGTGAACACGAGGTGCTCATGTAGTGAACACGTGTTCCTCATTTAGCGAACACGAGGTGTTCATGTAGTGAACACGAGGTGCTCATGTAGTTCACACGAGGTGCTCATGTAGTGAACACGAGGTGCTCATGTAGTGAACACGAGGTGTTCATTTAGTGAACACGTATTCCTCATTTAGCGAACACGAGGTGTTCATGTAGTGAACACGAGGTGCTCATGTAGTTCACACGAGGTGCTCATGTAGTGAACACGAGGGGCTCATGTAGTGAACACGAGGTGCTCATGTAGCGAACACGAGGTGCTCATGTAGTGAACACGTGTTCCTCATTTAGCGAACACGAGGTGCTCATGTAGCGAACACGAGGTGTTCATGTAGTGAACACGAGGTGCTCATGTAGTGAACACGTGTTCCTCATTTAGCGAACACGAGGTGTTCATTTAGTGAACACGAGGTCTTCATGTAGTGAACACGAGGTGTTCATTAACGAACACGTGTTCCTCATTTAGCGAACACGAGGTGCTCATGTAGTGAACACGTGTTCCTCATTTAGCGAACACGAGGTGTTCATGTAGCGAACCCGAGGTTCTCATATAGTACACATGAGGTGCTCATATAGTGAACACGTGTTCCTCATTTAGCGAACACGAGGTGCTCATCTAGTGAACACGAGGTCTTCATGTAGTGAACACGAGGTGTTCATTAACGAACACGTGTTCCTCATTTAGCGAACACGAGGTGCTCATGTAGTGAACACGAGGTGTTCATTTAGTGAACACGTGTTCCTCATTTAGCGAACACGAGGTGCTCATGTAGTGAACACGAGGTGCTCATGTAGCGAACACGAGGTGCTCATGTAGTGAACACGAGGTGCTCATGTAGTGAACACGAGGTGTTCATGTAGCGAACACGAGGTGCTCATGTAGTGAACACGAGGTGCTCATGTAGCGAACACTAGGTGCTCATGTAGCGAACACGAGGTGTTCATGTAGCGAACACGAGGTGTTCATGTAGCGAACACGAGGTGCTCATGTAGCGAACACGAGGTGTTCATGTAGTGAACACGAGGTGCTCATGTAGTGAACACGAGGTGTTCATGTAGCGAACACGAGGTGTTCATGTAGCGAACACGAGGTGCTCATGTAGCGAACACGAGGTGCTCATGTAGCGAACACGAGGTGCTCATGTAGTGAACACGAGGTGCTCATGTAGCGAACACGAGGTGTTCATGTAGCGAACACGAGGTGCTCATGTAGCGAACACGAGGTGCTCATGTAGTGAACACGAGGTGTTCATGTAGTGAACACGAGGTGTTCATGTAGCGAACACGAGGTGCTCATGTAGCGAACACGAGGTGTTCATGTAGTGAACACGAGGTGCTCATGTAGCGAACACGAGGTGTTCATGTAGCGAACACGAGGTGTTCATGTAGCGAACACGAGGTGCTCATGTAGTGAACACGAGGTGCTCATGTAGCGAACACGAGGTGTTCATGTAGTGAACACGAGGTGCTCATGTAGTGAACACGAGGTGTTCATGTAGCGAACACGAGGTGCTCATGTAGCGAACACTAGGTGCTCATGTAGCGAACACGAGGTGCTCATGTAGCGAACACGAGGTGCTCATGTAGTGAACACGAGGTGCTCATGTAGCGAACACTAGGTGCTCATGTAGTGAACACAAGGTGCTCATGTAGCGAACACGAGGTGCTCATGTAGCGAACACGAGGTGTTCATGTAGCGAACACGAGGTGTTCATGTAGCGAACACGAGGTGCTCATGTAGTGAACACGAGGTCTTCATTTAGTGAACACGTGTTCCTCATTTAGTGAAAACGAGGTGTTCATTAACGAACACGTGTTCCTCATTTAGCGAACACGAGGTGCTTATGTAGTGAACACGAGGTGTTCATGTAGCGAACACGAGGTTCTAATATAGTACACACGAGGTGCTCATGTAGTGAACACGTGTTCCTCATTTAGCAAACACGAGGTGCTCATCTAGTGAACACTAGGTCTTCAAGTAGTGAACACGAGGTGTTCATTAACGAACACGTGTTCCTCATTTAGCGAACACGAGGTGTTCATGTAGCGAACACGAGGTTCTCATATAGTTTACACGAGGTGCTCATGTAGTGAACACGTGTTCCTCATTTAGCGAACACGAGGTGCTCATGTAGCGAACACGAGGTGTTCATGTAGTGAACACATGATCCTCATTTAGCGAACACGAGGTGTTCATGTAGCGAACACGAGGTACTCATATAGTTCACACGAGGTGCTCATGTAGTGAACACGTGTTCCTCATTTAGTGAACACGAGGTTCTCATATAGTACACACGAGGTGCTCATGTAGTGAACACGTGTTCCTCATTTAGCAAACACGAGGTGCTCATCTAGTGAACACGAGGTCTTCAAGTAGTGAACACGAGGTGTTCATTAACGAACACGTGTTCCTCATTTAGCGAACACGAGGTGCTCATGTAGTGAACACGAGGTGTTCATTTAGTGAATACGTGTTCCTCATTTAGCGAAGACGAGGTGTTCATGTAGTGAACACGAGGTGCTCATGTAGCGAACACGAGGTGCTCATGTAGTGAACACGTGTTCCTCATGTAGTGAACACGTGTTCCTCATGTAGCGAACACGAGGTGTTCATGTAGTGAACACGAGGTGCTCATGTAGTGAACACGAGGTGTTCATGTAGTGAACACGAGGTGTTCATGTAGTGAACACGTGTTCCTCATTTAACGAACACGAGGTGTTCATGTAGCGAACACGAGGTTCTCATATAGTTCACACGAGGTGCTCATGTAGTGAAGACGTGTTCTTCATTTAGCGAACACGAGGTGCTCATGTACCGAACACGAGGTGTTCATGTAGTGAACACGTGTTCCTCATTTAGCGAACACGAGGTGTTCATGTAGCGAACACGAGGTTCTCATATAGCTCACACGAGGTGCTCATGTAGTGAACACGTGTTCCTCATTTAGCGAACACGAGGTGCTCATGTAGTGAATACGAGGTGTTCATTTAGTGAACACATGTTCCTCATTTAGCGAACACGAGGTGTTCATGCAGTGAACACGAGGTGCTCATGTAGCGAACACGAGGTGCTCATTTAGTGAACACGTGTTCCTCATGTAGCGAACACGAGGTGTTCATGTAGTGAACACGAGGTGCTCATATAGTTCACACGAGGTGTTCATTTATTGAACACGTGTTCCTCATTTAGTGAACACGAGGTGTTCATGTAGCGAACACAAGGTTCTCATATAGTTCACACGAGGTGCTCATATAGCGAACACGTGTTCCTCATGTAGTTCACACGTGTTCTTCATTTAGCGAACACGAGGTGTTCATGTAGCGAATACGAGTGGCTCATGTAGCGAAAACGAGGTGCTCATGTAGTGAACACGAGGGGCTCATGTTGTGAACACGAGGTGTTCATGTAGCGAACACGAGGGGCTCATGTAGCGAACACGAGGTGCTCATGTAGTGAACACGAGGTGCTCATGTAGTGAACACGAGGTGCTCATGTAGTGAACACGGGGTGTTCATGTAGCGAACACGAGGTGTTCATGTAGCGAACACGAGGTGTTCATGTAGCGAACACGAGGTGCTCATGTAGCGAACACGAGGTGCTCATGTAGTGAACACGAGGTGCTCATGTAGCGAACACGAGGTGTTCATGTAGCTGTACCGACCCACCCTCACTATATTTAGGTACGGCCACAATAGACTAAAAACAGAGGAGGGCGATAACTAATCACATGAAAAATTTAAACATTTGCAGCTTAAAGAAATATTTGAATCATTTATTCAAATTAACAAACAGTGTTAAAACAAGTTGTATGGCCTTACAGGTCTTATTGAATTGTGTTGAAAAACTAACAAATATTATCAATCTATTACATGAGCAGTGCGTTTCAAAATTCTAAGGAATATAATTATATATTAAAAACTTGTCTAGACGAGGCCAATGAAATAAACAAAATAGTTGCTATTATGTAATGAAACTTTTCTTAATGATATACAAGCTTCTAATTCACCTCAGGTAATTAAGATCAAATAAAATCAAAAGTTTAAATTGTTAAATTATTACAAAGATTCCGAAGATCTTAATGAGCTCTTTTTTAAATGGTTTGCAGCCTGTCAGATTCACACCAGTAAATATAGACTAAACAGGTTTAAATATATGGAACAAGTTTAAATTTAAATATCGCACCAGATATTTATTTTGAAGCACAAAGGTTTGACTTCCCGACTAAACTCAAACCTTCGAGAGATAATTACTCTCGTCACTTTTAACGAATTAAACAAAATTCCCACATTTAAATATTTAATAGAAAAATTTATGTTAGAGAACTAGTAATTTTGCCTAAATGAATCAGCAAATATTAAAGTCAAAACCATATTTACTAATAAAAATAATTTACTATACATTTACTTCAAAAAAAGGAAGTCCACAAAATAACTCACAAAAGAAGCATTATCAATTTAAAGAATTTAAATTACTGATAACCACTAAAGCAAAAAAATTAATATTTAACCTAAATATTGCAAGACATGAAAAAGACCAAAAAATGTGGTTACCTAATTAAACCAAAAAAATACAAAGATACTAGCGCCGATTCGGCAACAGGAAACATTAAGTGATCCATAACAGAATTTACGTTAAAAATAAAAATTTTAAGCAAATATTACCGATGCCTACAATTACAGATATCCATGACAAACTAAACCAAAGTAATCAAGAAAATCAAACCCATTGCAGAAAATTTATAGTTTGTAGATCTAAACAAAGCTATTATTATAGGCCATCCTGGCTAGATAATGTCCTAGTCCTTAACAGGACTTCTTGTGGAAGCGGCCAAAGTAATAGTCCATGAGAGTAGTGATGGGTCGTTCATGAGCGAGTCATTCAAATTGAACGACTCTTGAACGAGAGCTGTGAACGAGCGACTCTCGCTTCGCGAGCGAGTCATTCACGCCGCCATTACTCACGACTTTTTCGCGCTCGTTCATCCGCTGTGGAAAGAGTCAGGAGTGTTTGTCATTCACGACTCTTCTGTCGTTCTTTGTTCGCTACTAAGAAAAAATCAACTATAAATGTTTACTATCGTTACTAGATAGCAGTACTGCCTACAATATTAAACTAACTATTTTTCTTGACATTACTTGAACATAATTATGTGAATTGGACACTAAATATTATATACTAAGGTTAATTATTATAAGTAATATGAGTAAGTAATATAATTAAAGAATCAAACACAATAGGATTCGGATAAATTACACATAAAATTTAATTCGTTCATAAGTTGAAAGGAAAGGGACAGATTTGCACGCTCGGAACGGGAATTGTGAGAACTAGTTAGCGCTCGCTCATCAAGTTATGGTTGGGTAAGGGGTGAAGGGACTGGGAGCGAGCGAGCCATGTGGTGAACGATATGACTCTTATGAACGACTCTTTTGAGTGAGCGAGCTTATATGAGCTAGCTCACCTCAATGAGCTGGTTCGACCCATCACTACATGAGAGTGTCTGTGTTCCTTCGTTATATAGGTCTAGTTGCAAGGTAGGAAGGTGGGATTTTTATTTTGATATTAAGTCACTCGCTAACATCAGGGTGAAAGGCTATATTGTTTTCGTAATGTAGGCCAGTTTTTTTGTCTTGATTATCAGCTGCTGCATTCGACTAGTTCCCACAAGACGAGCAGTTGTAGAGCTATGTTTGTTAGACCACGTACGCCATCCAGGTGTTTATGAATATAAGTAGTCTTTTAATAGTACAGTATGGGCCAATCAGAGCATTGGTGGCTTTCTCCGTTGGAACATCTGGGTGCTGCATAATTTGTAGCGTGTTTTGAACTTCTCTCCATTCTAGCATTCATGGTGAGTAGGCTGGACTTGCACGTCGGTCTACTCCAGGCAGATATACGCGTGAGTAGAGACCTATATTTGAAATAGTAAGATCATGATGTTTAATAATGATGGAAGTCAATGAGGTAGTATTTTAACAGGCTGGCTGGTTCTATTAGTATTTCTATTGCAGGATGTTTATGAACATTAGCTTGTTTAGGGACGGGTGATAACATTGTCATATTAGAAGTCCACGCTAATGTTACATAGCGAACACGAGGTGCTCGTGAACTCTAGTACTCACAGAGTTCATCAGTTGTTCGCGAGCTTGGTGTGTACGGGCCCTTATACTTTGTGATCTAACAAAAGCAACACACAAATAGGCCTACATAAATAGCTTATAGTGAACCAGCACAAAATAAGTACATAGAAAAATTATTTAGTGAACAGACAGATTGGGTTAACCTTTATTTTACTGAAATTTGATGAAAAATATGTTTGACGGGCGTGGAATTTTATGATCTACCAATGAGGACGTCAGCTCAATAATGTTGGGAAACACTGTTTTAAGGTATAATATTGAGAGGGTTGCAACATATAAAGAAAGAAGAATGGCATTTTTGTTTAAGATAGCTTTAAAGACTAAATATAACCTAATTTGGCTTGTTAATAAATAATTTTTCTTTTTGAGACCATTATAAAAAATATTATAAATTTTGTTCTATCGTCACTGCTTTATACCAAAATCAATGTAACCCTATCATCGTAAAGGTACAAATAATTGACTGTATATTAATGTGATGGTTGTCACTGGTTTTTATTGTGTATATATATAATAATATATGTATATACATACATACATACATACATACATACATAAATACATACATACATACATATACACACACGTACACGTACAATATACATACATACATATACACACACGTACACGTACAATATACATACATACATATATACATACGTACGTACATAATTACAGCGTTCTCTTAAGGGGTAGGCAAGAAACTGTGCATAGAGCTCGAAAAAACAACTCCGTACTTAATCCATCCTCAATATCGTTCTCCACACTTCCCTATTCTTGTATACTCCCTTCGCTTCAACATCTACACAGTGAGTCATACATGCTATTTTATTATTAAAACTCTTAATGGTTTTCTTTGTCATAAATTCTTCCATAGCATATAGCACCGTATTACATGTTCTACCTCTTCCTTTAGATTCACACACTCTACCTTCATATATTTGCTTTGTCACTCAATCCACTCTCATCCTCTCAACATGATCAAACCAACGTAGGACGCTTCTTTCACATTGACATGTTGGATTCCCTTTCAAACCGCACTCCTTCAGTAACCATTCATCGCTTACTTTGTCATTACATTATTATAATTATGGTTTTACGCACCAAGCAGATAAATGTATGAGAAGGAGCGCTAACAGTCAAGCTCCCAAGAGCAGAGACAATACACCTTCATAGTATAATGTACCAGTGGCGGCTTGCGGGACACTGAAGAAAGGGGGGTTACCAATACAAGACAGTTTTATCCAACCGTTCTCTTTAAACAAGGCAAGATAGACGTATAGTAGTGTTCTTTAAAAAAAAAAAAAAAAAAAAAAAAGAACAAATTTAAGTGGTTCTAAGTGATAATTATTTACTATATTACTAGTGTTATTTTATAGGTCTTGTTAGTATATATCAAAAGTGACCGCCACAGAAGACAACACATGACTAATGAATCTATTGAAAACGTTTTAGTAACTTTTGTAATTGTCAGATTTGATACCTCCTAACAGTACTCTACTATACACATTTATTACACTGAGGTCTTATGGAAAAATCAGCTGATGAGTGACTTTTTGTTATTGTTGTCCCAATGATTCACGGATAGTACTGAGTTAGGGGCTTACAACCACATGACAGCGTCATCAGAAGTTCTAATCAGCAGTTTGAGTTCAAAACAATTGGAGATGGATATAAATCTAATATCTGATGGAAGCAGAAACGTTGATATTGTGATGCCAAAAGTTCAGAGTGGCAGTGCTGATAAAAAAAACAAGGAACTCATAACATTTTAACAAAATCACGTTTACTTTCAAATTTTAAAATTTCGATAATATTTTAAAGTTTCACGTAGTTTTATGGTATAATTATATCTAAGGTTCATGATTATAAGCATATAATTTTGTTATGAACAGCGGACAGTATAATAGAATTGATATAATATATTAACTTTTCTTTTTAAATAGAAAGATCACTAAATTCGAAGCGTGTGGTGTTTAAAACTCAAAAAGAGTCCCTTGTTTGGTCTACGTACTGTCTCTGTCACGATAGTTCTCCTGATTGACACTAGGAGAGCTAGTCTTTTTTCCGTAGAACTATCAGATACCGTGTTTATTTCTATAAAATAAGCATAATAAAAACACGGCAGTCTTGGCTAACTTTCCAAGCTCTATGTGCTCGTATTTGAATAATATTTGCATTAAAAGCCCTAGAAAGCTATAAAAATAGCTGTTATGTCACAAGGTCACACCTTGTGTACACGGGGAAGGTTCATCAGGGCAAGGATTGGAATTAACAAAGTTTGTTGGGTAGTTGTTATCGTTGTAAGTGAGACTTGTCCACATCACTAGTCTTCTAGGACTTCATCAGCATTGTATGAGATAGAGCTCTACAATTTAGTAACACAGAGAGGAAGCTAGAAACACGTGAGTGGTTTCTTGGTTCCCCTGCATAACAATCCCTGATTAAGGGTAAATAATATATTAGTAAAACACAGAGTCTCGTTTTGGTTGAGTTTAAGTGTCATTCATAAACCATGTAGCACCCTTTTCTTACTTTTTTTTTACCCCTGATGTGACACTAAGTAGACATTTAGCCTGAGCCCTCCCCCTTCCATCCCGTGTTATGTAACTTTTCACACCAAGAATAAATGTTTTTATTGAATAGGAAAGCTTTTGTGACAGTAAAAGATTGACTCAGATGTAATACTATGCACCCAGAATAAGTATGTTTACAAACGGTGAAAACATGACAATAATATTATTTTTGTTAACATTAGAAGTTTTAAGTTATAAGCTACGTAACACATTTATGTACTCAATCTCCCCCCCCCTCCCCCTTACCGCCCAGGGTGTGTAAACATTAGCGTCGCGTGGTTTATGGATGAACCCTTAAATCTTTTAGTTTCAGCGGTCTTAATGAAACCTACCATATACGATTTAATTTCACATTTGATTTGATTAGAATACTTTTTAAATACATTTATACACAGACAACTTACAGAAGTACAATACTATATATTTTTTTTTTGTCAACATCCCTTTTTCTCAACTAATACAAAGCCTACAGCGATGAATAAGGTATCAGTGGATAGGTTTTTTACCGACTTCTGACAGAGAATACTCATCTTAGGTTAAAACACATTGTTGCCTTTGCAATGCTATCAATAAGTCTCAGGGCCGGACGCTTCAAAGAGCTGAATTGTACTGGCAAGTGCTGTATTTACTCACGGACAACTCTCTGTAGCCTTTTCAACAGTCACTATATTTAACTACATTTTTCTATCAATGATCGAAAATGACAAACAAATAATTCAAGATGATTGCATTCTGACATCAATTATTTTAAATTGTAAATAGGTTCACATTAATAAAACAAAGTTTCCACAGTATGTTCTTTAAATTTTACCAATTTGTTTGCATTTTATGGAAGTTCAACTATAGGTGATCAATTATTATTTTTACTGTATTATAAATAACAGTTATATATCAAGCAATATTGAAATTGTCCCGTTGGCGTTAAAATGGGCCGACAATAATTATTTTAATTGGTTACTTTTACGTTTTTAACTATAAAGTAAATTAAAGTAAGGAGTGTTATAGTTGATTCGAATGGAGGCTTCAATATACAGTAGAATTTAATTAATTCGAAGTCTAAGGGATATTTAAACAAATTATAGATATCGAAAATTGGAATTATCCATTTTCAATAGTATCTAGGCAGCTCGTATACAATAAATAAATAACTTCAAAATGTGCTCCATATAAACACACATGTTTGATATAATATGCTATATAAAACCCACATACACAAAAAATGCACACATGAAAAAACAAGAAAAATTTAAACAAAAAATATAAGGACTTAGAAAAAAATTTATACAAAAATTTCAAAAAATTAGTTATCTTGTTTTGTTGTAATTTGCTTATTTTTACATAAAAAATAAAATCTTCAAGTTTACTGATAAAATTTAAAATGTTGTGTTTTACATTTGGTTGGGATTCAGTGAATCTCCTCAGGTTTTCCATCACTGTAAATTCTTCAGAAACGGATGCTATTGGTTATTTATTCTTCTTGGATGTCTGTACTGTCTTCTTCATCAGAGGATTCTTGGAGATCTTTGTTCTTTACTTCTTCAAGAATCTCCCAATCTGTCAGCATTTCACCGTCGTTAAGTTAGGTTTGAAATTAGTAGAAACTAGAAAAAATTAACAATGTAGAAACTTCAAACTATCCAAATATTTCTTCTAAAATTCGAATTAAATGTTATTTTCTATCAATGATATGGTAAGAAAATTCAAGGGGAATCAAGGTTGGCTCAAATTAACCAAGAATGGAAGAAAATAAAGGAGGGATAGAGGCGTGTAAGGAAAGAACAAGATGGAGACATAGCCAAGCCATATCCTGAACACATTTAAATATGATGATGATGATGATGATGATGACGATGAGGATACGTCTAGTGCTAAAGATGACTATCAGTCCTAAAATATATAATTCATAATGAGAAGTTTTGTGTTATTGTTTTCTTTCTTATCACGGCATCTTACTACCCGTTAGAGATGTACGCCTGCAGTATTCTACTCTTAATTATGTAATTTAACCCAATTTCATCATCAAACGAGAATAACTATCTAACCTAAGTAAGTATAAGTATAAGAGCGTGTTTTAATTGCATTCCTTAGAATCATATGAGGAGAAAATAAACGTCTTAAGATGTTTTATTTCAAACAATCAACACTCGATAGATTTTTAAGAAACACTTTTTATAATTTCCTTTCCCTTTTAGTTCACAAAGTATTTTCCTCAAAGGTGGAAGTGCGTCACCACCGCAGCTCAACCTCTCAGTTTATTTTCATGTTTGCACTCTCTTTCGGTAAATGAAATAACCGCATTCTCATCTTAACTTCTGTAACTGTGAGTCTGATCAGAATCCACCAAGATCATCTCATCACAACTCCAGGTAGGCCTACTTGGGTTACTGCTTCACCGGATCTTCAGCAGCAAGTCTACTTACGCACACATCAATTGATTAATTCTCTTTATCAATCAAATTAAAAACACTCACTATCACCCTCACACTCACTACTCCCCTCATGCTCACTATCACTCTCATACTCACTATCGCCATCATGATCACTATCACCCTCATACTCACTATCACCCTCATACACACTATCACCCTCATACTCACTATCACCCTCATACTCACTATCGCCCTCATACTCACTATCACCCTCACACTCACTATCGCCATCATGATCACTATCACCCTCATGCTCACTGTCACCCTCATACTCACTATCAACCTCATACTCACTATCACCCTCATCCTCACTATCACCCTCATACTCACTATCGCCCTCATACTCACTATCACCCTCACACTCACTATCGCCCTCATACTCACTATCACCCTCACACTCACTATCACCCTCACACTCACTATCACCCTCATACTCACTATCAACCTCATACTCACTATCACCCTCATACTCACTATCACCCTCATACTCACTATCACCCTCATACTCACTATCACCCTCATACTCACTATCGCCCTCATACTCACTATCACCCTCACACTCACTATCACCCTCATGCTCACTATCACCCTCATACTCACTATCAACCTCATCCTCACTATCACCCTCATACTCACTATCGCCCTCATACTCACTATCACCCTCACACTCACTATCACCCTCATACTCACTATCACCCTCATACTCACTATCACGCTCATGCTCATTATCAACCTCATACTCACTATCGCCCTCATACTCACTATAACCCTCATAATCACTATCACGATCATGCTTACTATCACCCTCATACTAACTATCAATCTCATACTCACTTCACTATCACCCTCATACTGACTATCACCCTCATACTCACTATCACCCTCATGATCACTATCGCCCTCATACTCACTATCACCCTCACACTCACTATTACCCTCATACTCACTATCAACCTCATACTCACTATCACCCTCATGCTCACTATCACCCTCATACTCACTATCACCCTCATGATCACTATCGCCCTCATACTCACTATCACCCTCACACTCACTATCACCCTCATACTCACTATCAACCTCATACTCACTATCACCCTCATGCTCACTATCACCCTCATACTCACTATCACCCTCATGATCACTATCGCCCTCATACTCACTATCACCCTCACACTCACTATCACCCTCATACTCACTATCGCCCTCATACTCACTATCACCCTCACACTCACTATCACCCTCATACTCACTATCAACCTCATACTCACTATCACCCTCATGCTCACTATCACCCTCATACTCACTATCACCCTCATGATCACTATCACCCTCATACTCACTATCAACCTCATACTCACTATCACCCTCATGCTCACTATCACCCTCATACTCACTATCACGCTCATGCTCATTATCAACCTCATACTCACTATCGCCCTCATACTCACTATAACCCTCATAATCACTATCACGATCATGCTTACTATCACCCTCATACTCGCTATCACCCTCATACTCACTATCACCCTCATGATCACTATCGCCCTCATACTCACTATCACCCTCACACTCACTATCACCCTCATACTCACTATCAACCTCATACTCACTATCACCCTCATGCTCACTATCACCCTCATACTCACTATCACGCTCATGCTCATTATCAACCTCATACTCACTATCAACCTCATACTCACTATCACCCTCATGCTCACTATCACCCTCATACTCACTATCACCCTCATGATCACTATCGCCCTCATACTCACTATCACCCTCACACTCACTATCACCCTCATACTCACTATCAACCTCATACTCACTATCACCCTCATGCTCACTATCACCCTCATACTCACTATCACCCTCATGATCACTATCGCCCTCATACTCACTATCACCCTCACACTCACTATCACCCTCATACTCACTATCGCCCTCATACTCACTATCACCCTCACACTCACTATCACCCTCATACTCACTATCAACCTCATACTCACTATCACCCTCATGCTCACTATCACCCTCATACTCACTATCACCCTCATGATCACTATCACCCTCATACTCACTATCAACCTCATACTCACTATCACCCTCATGCTCACTATCACCCTCATACTCACTATCACGCTCATGCTCATTATCAACCTCATACTCACTATCGCCCTCATACTCACTATAACCCTCATAATCACTATCACGATCATGCTTACTATCACCCTCATACTAACTATCAATCTCATACTCACTTCACTATCACCCTCATACTGACTATCACCCTCATACTCACTATCACCATCATACTCACTATCACCATCATGCTCACTATCACCCTCATACTCACTATCAACCTCATACTCACTATCACCCTCATACTCACTATCACCCTCATGATCACTATCGCCCTCATACTCACTATCACCCTCATACTCACTATCACCATCATACTCACTATCACCCTCACACTCACTATCACCCTCATGCTCACTATCACCCTCACGCTCACTATCACCCTCATGCTCACTATCACCCTCATGCTCACTATCACCCTCATACTCACTATCACCCTCATACTCACTATCAACCTCATACTCACTATCAACCTCATACTCACTATCGCCCTCATACTCACTATCAACCTCATACTCACTATCACCCTCATACTCACTATCAACCTCATTCTCACTATCACCCTCATACTCACTATCACCCTCATACTCACTATCACCCTCACGCTCACTATCACCCTCATGCTCACTATCACCCTCACGCTCACTATCACCCTCATGCTCACTATCACCCTCATGCTCACTATCACCCTCATACTCACTATCACCCTCATACTCACTATCAACCTCATACTCACTATCAACCTCATACTCACTATCGCCCTCATACTCACTATCAACCTCATACTCACTATCACCCTCATACTCACTATCAACCTCATTCTCACTATCACCTCATACTCACTATCAACCTCATACTCACTATCGCCCTCATGCTCACTATCACCCTCATACTCACTATCACCTTCATGATCACTATCGCCCTCATACTCACTATAACCCTCATGATCACTGTCACCCTCATACTCACTATCAACCTCATACTCACTATCACCATCATACTCACTATCACCCTCATGCTCACTATCACCCTCATACTCACTATAACCCTCATGCTCACTATCACCATAATACTCACTATCACCCTCATGATCACTATCGCCCTCATACTCACTATCAGCCTCATACTCACTATCACCCTCATACTCACTATCACCATCATACTCACTATCACCCTCATGCTCACTATCACCCTCATACTCACTATCAACCTCATACTCACTATCACCCTCATGCTCATTATCAACCTCATACTCACTATCACCCTCATACTCACTATCACCCTCATACTCACTATCGCCCTCATACTCACTATCACCCTCACACTCACTATCACCCTCATGCTCACTATCACCCTCATACTCACTATCAACCTCATACTCACTATCAACCTCATACTCACTATCACCCTCATACTCACTATCAACCTCATACTCACTATCGCCCTCATACTCACTATAACCCTCATAATCACTATCACCCTCATGCTTACTATCACCCTCATGCTTACTATCACCCTCATACTAACTATCAACCTCATAATCACTTCACTATCACCCTCATACTGACTATCACCCTCATACTCACTATCACCCTCATACTCACTATCGCCCTCATACTCACTATCACCCTCCCACTCACTATCACCCTCATGTTCACTATCACCCTCATGCTCACTGTCACCCTCATACTCACTATCAACCTCATACTCACTATCACCCTCATACTCACAATCAACCTCATACTCACTATCACCCTCATATTCACTATCACCCTCATACTCACTATCACCCTCATGATCACTATCGCCCTCATACTCACTATCACCCTCATACTCACTATCACCCTCATCCTCATTATCACCCTCATGCTCACTATCACCCTCATGCTCACTATCACCCTCATACTCACTATCACCCTCATGCTCACTATCACGCTCATGCTCACTATCACGCTCATGCTCATTATCAACCTCATACTCACTATCGCCCTCGTACTCACTATCACCCTCATACTCACTATCACCCTCATACTCACTATCACCCTCATGCTCACTATCACCCTCATACTCACTATCACCCTCATACTCACTATCACCCTCATGATCACTATCGCCATCATACTCACTATCACCCTCATACTCACTATCACCATCATACTCACTATCACCATCATACTCACTATCACCCTCATGCTCACTATCACCCTCATACTCACTATAACCCTCATAATCACTATCACCCTCATACTCACTATTACCCTCATACTCACTATCACCCTCATACTCACTATCACCCTCATACTCACTATAACCCTCATAATCACTATCACCCTCATACTCACTATCACCCTCATACTCACTATCACCATCATACTAACTATCACCCTCATTCTCACTATCACCCTCATGCTCACTATCACCCTCATACTCACTATAACCCTCATAATCACTATCACCCTCATCCTCACTATCACCCTCATGCTCACTATCACGCTCATGCTCACTATCACGCTCATGCTCATTATCAACCTCATACTCACTATCGCCCTCATACTCACTATCACCCTCATACTCACTATCACCCTCATACTCACTATCACCCTCATGCTCACTATCACCCTCATACTCACTATCACCCTCATACTCACTATCACCCTCATACTCACTATCACTCTCATGATCACTATCGCCCTCATACTCACTATCATCCTCATACTCACTATCACCCTCATACTCACTATCAACCTCATACTCACTATCACCCTCATACTCACTATCACCCTCATACTCACTATCACCCTCATGATCACTATCGCCCTCATACTCACTATCACCCTCATACTAACTATCACCCTCATTCTCACTATCACCCTCATGCTCACTATCACCCTCATACTCACTATCACCCTCATGATCACTATCGCCCTCATACTCACTATCACCCTCATACTCACTATCACCCTCATGCTCACTATCACCCTCATGATCACTATCGCCCTCATACTCACTATCACCCTCATACTCACTATCACCATCAAACTCACTATCAACCTCATACTCACTATCACCCTCATACTCTCTATCATCCTCATACTCACTATCACCCTCATATTCACTATCACCCTCATACTCACTATCACCATCATACTCACTATCACCCTCATACTCACTATATCCCTCATACTCACTATCACCCTCAACTCATAGGAACATGGAAAGAGCCTCCTTGGAAAGGATGTACTATTAGTACATTAGTACGTATCCTGGGAGACGGTACATTAGTACTGGGTAATATTTACACTACTGGGCTACGAGTGATGTAGCCCGGGCACGTCATTTATATTATAGTAAAACTTTTTATTGTAAAGTCCAAGGGATATTTAAAAAAAATCAAAATATACAAAACTAAAACTTAACATTTTTATAGGTATCTATTTGGTACACAATAAATAAACAACCTCAAATTATGATACATATAAACATACACATGTTATATATGTAATATGATACAGCCATTACCAAGAGAATTACATGAGTCCATCAGGGCATCCCGTGTTCAAATTTTTACACAGATGCAATGTATAGGCTTCATATTATCCAAATGTTTCCTTCTAATATTCGAATTAAATGTTATATTTAACCATTAATTTAAATACAGGTATTTTATGTGAATCATGGTGGTTTCAAACTATACATCCTCCCCCCCCCCTCCCCCACTAACCATTGTCACATTATCCAGAGCTACTGTATTATCATATTCGTTAGTACAACTCTTGGCCCTAATATGGCTTTCTGTTTATCGAAAAGCGCTATTACACATTTTAAATTAAAATGTTCACTTATTTATTTATTGTTAGAGATCTTAAAAACTAAATCAATTAACACAGTTTTCAAACACTGCTAATTAAGTGGCGAGCTTCAGTCTGGCGTCAATGAGTTGTAATCTTTTCAGGTAAAATGCTGCCACAGTTCTATAAAACTCACCCTCCTCAATTTGTCAACTTGAATGACAAAGTAGCCAAGTATTATAATAATGGTGTAGTATTATCTAGGGCCTTAGTACTTAGACATGACAGGAAGGTCAAAGGTCAGACCTCTCAGGTCAGAGAACCAAAAAGACAGAGAGAGAGAGAAGTAAGGGTAAGAAAGAGACAATGAAAGAGAGGAACACGAACACAAGAGATAAGCCAAGTTTCACTAAAAACTGGTTGCCATGCCAACCATTCTACCTGCATCTCCATTACTGTAATCGTTAGCATTTTAACACACACAGTGTAGACCAGTCAGTGGCTTATATTGGTGAACAAATGGACCAAGGCATCAGTACCACGTCAAACAACCCGTTCGAGTTATACGCTTATGTAGTGATTAAACTAATGGTTTTAGGGATTAGGAAGGCTATATTTAGAGGAAGTGCACCTGAATTTGCGCGAAGAGAGTTTGGAAAACCATTTTGGGAAAATTACCCTTAGTATACCCGAACAAGATTCGAACCTCAATTTCTCCATCATTGGCAGGCTCGTCTATTGCAATAATAGTGCCTTGGATCACGCGGCCACCGAGGCAAGTTCCCATCTTGATTTTAAAATATGAGTCTAGCCCGGACGGGTAATAAGTCGCGGCGCACATTAGCCTCGTGTATACACACACAGACCAATGATCCAGACAGTGAGGACGTTTCTTGGTCAACTGCAGGGTAAAGTAGTTATATAAGTTAAGGGTTTTGACTGCGGTGTTTTACCGAGAAATAAATTAGCGAAGGTTCCTGATAGTAGCCATACTATAAGTTGTACTAACACAACTAGGCGAGACCCACGTCAGTGGTCCGATGTTCTATGGCGTCACTCCCACAGTAGTCTGGACTAACGATGATGAGAAGATCGGGATTTGAATCCCGGTCAGGTGTACTGAGAGTGAAGATTCCAACTTTAATTTAAGGAAACATCTGTTTATGGTATAATAGAGAAGATAAAGGAATCCTAAGTAAGTATAAGATCTAGTGAGTATCTGGCTCAATGTGGGCTCCACATTGGTTTATTGAGCTCACGTTTAGTGTGGTGGATGCCCAGCAAAGTATCAATAAGCTAATTTGAAGAAATAGCAAGAGTATTATAAATATGTGTATGGATACATACGAGAATTCACCAATAAAGATAGTAGGAGACCAACCCTAAAATGTAAAAGTTAGCCTTGTCGCAGCGCAGGGAGGCAATAAAAGGGGCTAGTACTAAGTGCATGTATAGCCAAAGTTGCTCACAATTGAACATAAAACTCAACAAGCATATTTCAAAATTTCTCCGCTAGAAAGCACTAGCTCGTTAGGACAACAGTGTGAGTTTTGGTCCTTTCAAGTAATCCAAAGTGGATTTGAACTAATATCTTTATTCAAAGTTAGGTTATTGTTGGTAACAGTTGGAAGCAGTATACATCCAGTTCTTAAGTCAAATATTTAGACAAACGTACCGGTGCGTAACAAAAAACATTAGAAAAGACCTATTCCCAGCCCTTTTGGGGTATACTAACTTTAATTACACTAATGAGATAGGGATTATAAAGGTAGAACTTCTAATGTTATTGATTTGCCCCTAAAAATATGTGAGAGCATTGTACAATAATATCGTCCTAATTTTATAAACGTATTTAATTTTATTTAAATTATGTATATATTAAATGGCGCTTAAAGCACTTCTTCTTCTAAGAAGGCAAAAGCCACTGATCAGTGACGTCACGCACGTGACGTTAGTTGAGTCAAGTTGACAATATAAGATTTTTAAATTATAACTTCCTCTTCTGGAAAGTTCGAATAGAGATTTTAAAAAGTATCTTGAGTCAGTTTCCGGCTCTCGAACCTACTAGTGACACCGAGATTTTTTGTCTTGTATTTTAATTTTTTATAACACAACCTTCTCGAAGCTTCCATGAGCAATGGATATATACAAAGAATGGTGCAATGTAAGGACACTGGTAGTCCAACCCTTGAAGTACTTGGACTGCAAATAGGTCGCGTAAATAGTTCGCCAACACATGATCTATTTTCTCCTGAAATAAACTGAGATTTAGAAATAAAAAACATGTCAACATAAATAAGTGTGTATTAATTATACAATATTAAATCACCAATAACCTTTAATTGGCGCTCGATCACGGGGCTATAAATACCAATTAACTCACCCATCAAAATACCGGACCGCTTTAATTAGTGCTCGACCACGGGGCAATTATCAGCTAATTAAACGGTATAACTTCAATCACCCCAATGCGACGAACCAAATACAGAATTCATCGATCGACGCGGAGAGAGACGTCCAAAACATCATAATTAGCGCCCAACGTAAGCAGTAATATTTCAATAATACTCCAATTGGCGCACAACGTGGGGCCCCGTAAATCAGAAACACTACAAACTGAAGAGTAAATGTACCCAAATTTGAGTAGAAGTGCATTGGGAAGCCATTTATTAAAAAAGCACCTTTCAATACATTCGTGCGGGATTCGAGCCCATCCTCCCTTATCAGCAGCAAACCGGACTTGATGATCTTGACGTCTAGTCTACGTGTTCACCTGTGTGAATTGTATCAGAAGAATGTCTCAACGCTACGAGTGTGTCACTTCTCTCCTGAATTTCGTCGACAGTGCGAGCTCAGCTCGGCGAGTGACAGGACGTTGTTAGCTGTCAAGGCCTCCACGAGCCATCTGGAGCAGCGAGTATCAGTTGGACAAAAGGGCGTTAATGTCAACACTGCGTAATACATGTAAATAATGCACAAGCGCAAAGAAAAAAAAAAGACCACCAGTTGATATATAACGTGAGGAACAAAAATGTCGAAGCCATCCACTTGATTGTGACGAGTGAGCGTGAGCCCCTGACCAATTTATAGGATTCTGACCCGCCCAACTTATAAGTTTACCGGGTTGCATACTCGAGTTTGGAGGTGAGTTCTCCCGTCTAATTTTATATTAATCATAAACATGAAAATTAAAATGAAAGAAATGTATCAACTACCGTTTCATTTATATAAATGGCGCAGTGTAAGATTATGAGAGTTGTGGTTCATCAAATATGTTTGCAGTTATTGCACGAGTTAGAAAATCACGAATTTAAATAAAAAGTCTCGTGAACACACAAATTTGATTAGAGGCTGTCTGGACACGAGTTGGAACTGGAAAACAATTATCGAGTGAATCCAATACAAGGTTGCAAGTGGTCACACTATAACGATGAATTTAAATAAATATTTACGTTAAAATAAAAATGAAGGAACGTATATATCTTCTTTTCACTTTTAATGAACAGCGTTAAATAACGATTCAGTATAATTACATGAAAGTTCTGAAGTTCATTTTGTATTTATTTTTAATGAAATATTAATCCGATCTAGTAACCGGCACGCCATGATTACGGTCCTGTTTTTATATTATATTATTAATGAGAATATATGTTTCTCTTGACTAACGCAGGTCCTGACTTTTACACGAGGGTCCTCGTCTCCGTTTCTAGCAGGGTTGTTGGGAACAATGTGTTTATAGGATGTTCGAGTAATCTTGTCCTTCGAGAAGATTTTGCCTGGGTTACCGATAGAGAGAGATAGTCATAAGAATGTTGCACCACGTAGATATTTACTGCAAAATATAATGTAAATTAAATAAATTTTGAATATTATTACATTCAACTAGATTTTATTATCACTATTAATTGATCAAAAGCGATGTGTAGAATATAACCTTTACAGTTATAAAGAAAGTCTACCCAAAGCTAACAAATAAGTGTGCTTTTTAAAAAACAATGGCTTAGGAAATTCAGATTAAAACGCAATTATATTTAAGGGAAAAGTTGACAAAGTTCTGACTTAAAGGTTACATGCTGTATAAATTAGCTAAATTTAGTCAGTTTTTTTTATTAAACTGTTGTTTGGTTGCTAATTACTAACATATTAAATGAATTGATGCATTTGCCTTCCGCATTCCAATAGCGACGGGTTAAATTGTATTTCCAAGCGCTTCGGTGAACTGGGTGATCTTCATGTAATGTATGATCGGCCTATTCACAAAGTACACAGTGAGCAGATGGATGTAATGTAAGTCTATAAAAGTGAGAAGCCAAGCCTGTTTATAGTCTGAAGAGAGAGACATTAGATATACTTTACCTTATGGGATTAGACGGTCTTGTCATTGATGGTAAAACGTAGAGTATATATTATACAGGGTGTTCCTAGACTAAGCAGTCACACTTTAGGAAGTGGTAGGGAATTTAAAAACTATATCAAAATGTCCTTTGGAGATTAGCTCGTTTTTGTTTCCTTTTTTAGCAAACAGGTAAAAACTAAGTATAATACACGTTCTTCTACATTAAAAGTTATTTAACACTAAAAATATAATGTTTATTAAAAACACCTTAGTATAATAGTTGTGCAGAATTTAACTATCACTAAGCTGACCTTCTTTTTTTCAATCTTTTCTTAATTTAGAGGAAAACCACTTTGTTATTTAGCAGAAAGATGCAATAAGTTTAAAAATTATTAAGATAAAAAATTGGTTCAAAAGTTGTGCAATGCTTGTCTTTGAGCTGGAGTTTGTCATTTTTAACTAAATAATTAAATAAATTGATATATTAAATATTGTATTTAATATCTATATTTGTATTTTGTTTGGGTTATTTCTGTTTACTTAAAAAGGAAGCGAAAACATGCTAATCTCCCACGGACATTCTGAGTTAGATTTTGATCCTCTAGCACTTACCAGATGTGTGTTGTAATGTGTGTTGTAAGCCATATTTTCAAACCCACACAGTATATTAATATATTTCCCTTTTTTATATCAAAGAATAGAGGATTAAAAATAAATAGTTTAGAGAAAATATTACAGAATTATTGTGGAGGAACTTGGAATAAACCAACTTGGTACACTCAGTCAAGGTTTAAACCCCAACCTTCCTATCACCGGTAAACCAGACCTGACGGGACCAAAGTGTTCACAGATGTTGTTGTGGAGTATTAAAAACAGTTTACCTTTATTACCAGATATTTATAAATATTACTTACAGCAGTTCCCAAACTCGGCAACGTGGCTGACTTACAGGGCGGCGCGAAATGTTTCCATATTTTCACTGAAATGACCCTTGGCCCACGTGGTCTTATAATCTATGTGTTGATGCGATGATAGAAAGGACATCTAATGGACACTGGCAGGCCACAATACTACATTGTAATACTATATAGAGCTCGTCAGAATTGTAAGAAAATGCAAAACACGCAAATCAACTCTGTGATACGGTCAGTAGAAATCGTGAATTTACAAGAACATTATTTCACTTGTATCATTTCCGACTAAACATTAATAGAGATCAAGAGGTAATAGAAGTTCCTAATACTGAACTATATTGAAATATTAAAGGATATTTGGATTAGAACTGCATTGAAAAGGCTCTTTTTGGCTATTTTAGAATGGCTTCACAAATAAGCAATGCACAAACAAATCTTAGTTCTTTCATAACAGGGACATTCTGTATCTATTAACAATAAACTTTGTCACTTTGTCCCCATCGTCTCCGCGTAAGTATTCATTAAAATACAAATGCCGGGCACACTTTCTGGCATAGCGTAGGTTTTTTCATTTCTCTTTCTCTCCCATAGCTCGCGCGCGCACAAACGCAGTTGAGAGCCGGGAGTTGAGTTGGGCCTGCTATGGCGGACGCTCTTAATTGAGTATCATATACTCTGGAAAGAGAACTTTCTCAATACTTGTTGTTTGTGAATGAATATCTGTCTTCACGGCCGTGATTTATTGACGATCTAACCAACCTAAAGGTGTTGTGATCAAGTAGACTTTTAAAAACGGTTGTTATTATCTTCCTTTAAATGGACAAGTTTTTATTGAACATTAATAAGCATTGTCGGAATGAAAATAAAGAGGACGCCCCAGAAACTAATGGCGGGGGTGAGACGAAGCGAGCATGTAAATATAACGACAGTGAATTGGACCAGACACAGCAGTGTGTACTCCGTGTGAAGGTTTTGGCACCAGAGTGCACACTTTCAACTAAGATAAAACGCTATTTATAAACCAATCAAAGAAACATGGTTGGTGAACTTCTCTTATTTCACCAGATAGTTAACGCAATTAAATCAACGAAAAGGTACCTTTTCTCAGCAGGTGTTAATGGCAAGCAATTCTTTGCTAGCATCATACAAGGTTGCATATGGAATCGCAAAGTGTAAATAAGCCCATATTATCGCAGAACAACTGATTCTACCAGCTTCTGTAGATTTGGTTAGCATTATTGGGGAAATTCATTCAAAGTTGTCTTTGTCTGACAATACTATTGGTCGTGGAATCCATCACATGGCGGAGAATCTCAATGATCAATTAGTTTACAAAATAGAAGGGAAGTAATTTGGGTTGCAGCTGAATGAGGCCATGGGCAGCAATTAGGATGTACTATGTACAAAGACCTTGTTTGAGATCCTGGATGGTTGAAAATAATTTGGAGTGGACAAAATGCGTGTCCAGTTTGATTCCAAGATTTGATAAGATGTGAAGTGAACAACAGGTTCACTTCGTCCCGTTAATTACCATTTATTACAAGATGTGATAAGATGTGAAGTGAACAACAGTTCACTTCGTCCCGTTAATTACCATTTATTACAAGATGTGATAAGATGTGAAGTGAACAACCGGTTCACTTCGTCCCGTTAATTACCATTTATTACAAGATGTGATAAGATGTGAAGTGAACAACAGGTTCACTTCGTCCCGTTAATTACCATTTATTACAAGATGTGATAAGATGTGAAGTGAACAACAGGTTCACTTCGTCCCGTTAATTACCATTTATTACAAGATGTGATAAATGTGAAGTGAACAACAGGTTCACTTCGTCCCGTTAATTACCATTTATTACAAGATGTGATAAGATGTGAAGTGAACAAAAGGTTCACTTCGTCCCGTTAATTACCATTTATTACAAGATGTGATAAGATGTGAAGTGAACAACAGGTTCACTTCGTCCCGTTAATTACCATTTATTACAAGATGTGATAAGATGTGAAGTGAAAAACAGGTTCACTTCGTCCCGTTAATTACCATTTATTACAAGATTTGATAAGATGTGAAGTGAACAACAGGTTCACTTCGTCCCGTTAATTACAATTTATTACAAGATTTGATAAGATGTGAAGTGAACAACAGGTTCACTTCGTCCCGTTAATTACCATTTATTACAAGATTTGATAATATGTGAAGTGAACAACAGGTTCACTTCGTCCCGTTAATTACAATTTATTACAAGATTTGATAAGATGTGAAGTGAACAACAGGTTCACTTTGTCCCGTTAATTACCATTTATTACAAGATTTGATAAGATGTGAAGTGAACAACAGGTTCACTTCGTCCCGTTAATTACCATTTATTACAAGATTTGATAAGATGTGAAGTGAACAACAGGTTCACTTCGTCCCGTTAATTACCATTTATTACAAGATGTGATAAGATGTGAAGTGAACAACAGGTTCACTTCGTCCCGTTAATTACCATGTATTACAAGATTTGATAAGATGTGAAGTGAACAACAGGTTCACTTCGTCCCGTTAATTACCATTTATTACAAGATTTGATAAGATGTGAAGTGAACAACAGGTTCACTTCGTCCCGTTAATTACCATTTATTACAAGATGTGATAAGATGTGAAGTGAACAACAGGTTCACTTCGTCCCGTTAATTACCATTTATTACAAGATGTGATAAGATGTGAAGTGAACAACAGGTTCACTTCGTCCCGTTAATTACCATGTATTACAAGATTTGATAAGATGTGAAGTGAACAACAGGTTCACTTCGTCCCGTTAATTACCATTTATTACAAGATTTGATAAGATGTGAAGTGAACAACAGGTTCACTTCGTCCCGTTAATTACCATTTATTACAAGATGTGATAAGATGTGAAGTGAACAACAGGTTCACTTCGTCCCGTTAATTACAATTTATTACAAGATTTGATAAGATGTGAAGTGAACAACAGGTTCACTTCGTCCCGTTAATTACCATTTATTACAAGATTTGATAAGATGTGAAGTGAACAACAGGTTCACTTCGTCCCGTTAATTACCATTTATTACAAGATGTGATAAGATGTGAAGTGAACAACAGGTTCACTTCGTCCCGTTAATTACCATTTATTACAAGATTTGATAAGATGTGAAGTGAACAACAGGTTCACTTCGTCCCGTTAATTACCATTTATTACAAGATTTGATAAGATGTGAAGTGAACAACAGGTTCACTTCGTCCCGTTAATTACCATTTATTACAAGATGTGATAAGATGTGAAGTGAACAACAGGTTCACTTCGTCCCGTTAATTACCATTTATTACAAGATGTGATAAGATGTGAAGTGAACAACAGGTTCACTTCGTCCCGTTTATTACAATTTATTACAAGATTTGATAAGATGTGAAGTGAACAACAGGTTCACTTCGTCCCGTTAATTACCATTTATTACAAGATTTGATAAGATGTGAAGTGAACAACAGGTTCACTTCGTCCCGTTAATTACCATTTATTACAAGATGTTGATAAGATGTGAAGTGAACAACAGGTTCACTTTGTCCCGTTAATTACCATTTATTACAAGATTTGATAAGATGTGAAGTGAACAACAGGTTCACTTTGTCCCGTTAATTACAATTTATTACAAGATTTGATAAGATGTGAAGTGAACAACAGGTTCACTTCGTCCCGTTAATTACCATTTATTTATTCAACTTGTTGATTATTTAAAATATTTACTTTTTTAATACTTTTTCATAAATTGTTTGTAATTTGAAATGTGCATTTCATTAATTGTTTTAACTTAACCAACCATTCACTACAACTGTTAGACCTATTTTCGGACTTTGGGCACCATGGGAAAATCCTGATACACTAAGGGAACCGTGAACCCAAAAAGTGTGGGAACCCGTGGTAATGATAATGGTAAGAATTAGTAATCAATTTAAACATGATGCAATTCTAAAGTTAAGAATATGGAATTACCAATAATCAATGATTGTCTTAAATTTAAAATTGACACCTGGACGTGGAATCAAACTCGATGTTTATAATTAGTTTATTCTTCCGTATACTCTTATTTATGCAAAAGGGCTAATGTCTCAGAAACCTCCCCCCTGCTCATCACAAACTATCATGAGGTTTCTACTATTTTCACTATCTATTATTTTATTTCTTTATCACTGCGTCCTACTACCCGTTCGGTTATGTACCACTTACCTTAATGAGTTAGTGACAAATAAGGTTTAATTTAGATAAAGTATACCTAAATTTGCATGTAGGGAGAGTTTAAAACTATTTGGGGAAATCCTCCCAAGTACACCGGATCTCCCCGTTATCGCTATTCTAGTCTATTGTGACACCTTAGACCATATTTAGAAGAGATGTATCAACAACCACTATCCTTTCAAAATGTAGAAGCGATGTATCAACAACCACTATCCTTTCAAAATGTAGAAGAGATGTATCAACAACCACTATCCTTTCAAAATGTAGAAGAGATGTATCAACAACCACTATCCTTTCAAAATGTAGAAGAGATGTATCAACAACCACTATCCTTTCAAAATGTAGAAGCGATGTATCAACAACCACTATCCTTTCAAAATGTAGAAGCGATGTATCAACAACCACTATCCTTTCAAAATGTAGAAGAGATGTATCAACAACCACTATCCTTTCAAAATGTAGAAGAGATGTATCAACAACCACTATCCTTTCAAAATGTAGAAGAGATGTATCAACAACCACTATCCTTTCAAAATGTAGAAGAGATGTATCAACAACCACTATCCTTTCAAAATGTAGAAGAGATGTATCAACAACCACTATCCTTTCAAAATGTAGAAGAGATGTATCAACAACCACTATCCTTTCAAAATGTAGAAGCGATGTTTAAATTTTAATTTCCTCCCCTCTCTCCCCACTCTTTCCTCACATCCCAACTTGCTTCTTATACAGGTTTCCGAACAAACAATGTCTTAATCGAATCTCTGCAGTGGTCCGTACCGCTCGTTAAATAACCACACCACATTCCTGGATGTCTCGTGTTGGGGAATTGGTGTGAGGCCCGAGTGTTTGGGGCAAAGAGAGCTGATTTACATGTGCTCCGGTGGTGAGTGGAGGAGTTTGGAACTTACACTTCAAGAATCCGGGTATGAATTAAGACCTGGATATCTCATACCCACTTTGGTGATCGAATGGTCTATGGTGTCACTCTCGCAATTGACTTAACTGCTGGTGACGGGAGGATAGTTGCTCAAATCCTGGTAAGGTATACTGAGGTTGCTTACATAAACTGTTTCCCCCTCCACCTTTACGCAAGTGCCAGTACATTTCCTTTAAATTCAACCTTATTCATCCCTAGTACATTAATATAATTAATGAATATGATTATAGCCTGAATGGGTAGTAAGACGCGGTGCTAAAACCAAAATATTCCATCATAAAATGTGATATTCAAAATATTCATTTTAAAAGTTTAATGTTTATTCATTAAAATTATGTGTTCATGAGGAACCAACTTAATAAGAGGGTGATATTTTATTTATGAAACAAGATGATCTGCAGACAACAATGATTTTTACTTTCTCTCGACACCTCTGAGAGAAAGTATTGTGATGGTCAAAAGAATAAAACTGGGTATTTTGATAATATCGGCGTTTCATGACTTCCTGAAGTAAAACACGAGGTTCTAGGGAGGGATTCCGTCTTTCTGAACCTCGGGCTAGAGCCGGCACTATTTTACAACCCCTCCGAGAGGTTTTTGGAATTAGATATCTAACCCTAAATTTAAGTGTGGTTTACTGAGGGATTAAAAAAAAGAAAAAATAATTTTCTCGAAATTTGTTCTCACGATTCTGATTGAACTTTATAGCTTGATACTATTTACCATTATAAACAAGATGGCAATTCTAATTTTATCATGGAAATGACGTTGAGGGTACTTAACATAATGTTACAACTGTTTGAGATACGATATAGGTTATCAACGTATCATTGTAAAGTTGTAGTACTATTAAAGATAAAACATAATAGTTGAAATATATTTTTATAAAACCAATCATTTCTTAGCTATTATCAAATATATATGCTTTTTAATTCAGGACTTTGAAAATGAATTTGATTCTTATGCTCTGGTGGACAAAGATGTTTCTCTTTTCTCAGTTTTCCTGTAACAGTGTTCCTAGTTCCTAGTTCCTAGAGCCATAGAGTAAGTAATAGTGTATATTATTTCATTTATGATATTTGGTGTAGTATTTTTGCAACAATGTCTATATATATTATTTCACTTCACAAATCTTACGAGTTTTTAGTAAATGTCTCTTTTAATAGAAAAGTGGGAGAAAGTCTGTTCGGTGCACCGTAACATTTATATTTTTAAACAAACGTTTATTTCTGGTATCGAATCCGATAGTTCCAAACCTTCCGTTGCCAAGGAGACTTACAAATAATATCTGTACATTAAAAGTTAATCAAATATTTGAGTTGCTTTAAACTTGAATGGCTAATATTTACCTAAGTTTTTGATAATCTACTAGTAAATATATCAAGGAAAAATATAAAAATATATTATTAATAATATTTTCGAAAGAAGGAGATTTTTAGCGCACAAAACCATTTATTTCAATATTTCCTTTTGCTGTTAAAAATAATATTCGTAGTATTGGATACATCTCATTATATCACTTTATTAAAATGAGTTTTATCTATCAGTCTATCATCAAGCATGTTTAAAATAAGGTAAAGATATATTTCTCGCTAAAGAACAGCTACACGATAGTTAGCGAGTAGCAGTTTTGGAGAAGCGATAGCTCGCACTGAGAGTAATGAGTACTATTCAGACATTAGCAATCCGACACGTAACGATGTTGTCAATATTAGTAGAACCGTGAATCTATATTTGATGATGATGTCTCATCACGGAAACATAAGGTAGCTGGATATGTGTTAATGCACGTGTTGGAAATACAGTGGACGACTAACATAACAGGGCCATCAATCAACCCTGATACTGAACAGACACGCTGCAACATTTTCAAATACACCTCTGATGTGTGTGATGGAGACACGTTGAAAACTATTAGTTGTGTGAATAGTAGACCCACACTAGTAGTTCTGTGAACAGTAGACCTACCTCTAGTAGTTTTGTGAATAGTAGACCTCACTCTAGTAGTTCTGTTACCAGTAGACCTCACTCTAGTAGTTTTGTAAACAGTAGACCTCACTCTAGTAGTTCTGTTAACGATAGACCTCACTCTAGTAGTTCTGTAAACAGTAGACCTCACTCTAGTAGTTCTGTAAACAGTAGACCTACCTCTAGTAGTTCTGTGAATAGTAGACCTACCTCTAGTAGTTCTGTGAATAGTAGACCTCACTCTAGTAGTTCTGTTACCAGTAGACCTCACTCTAGTAGTTCTGTGAATAGTAGACCTACCTCTAGTAGTTCTGTGAATAGTAGACCTCACTCTAGTAGTTCTGTAAACAGTAGACCTCACACTAGTAGTTTTGTGAACAGTAGACCTCACTCTAGTAGTTCTGTTAACAGTAGACCTCACTCTAGTAGTTCTGTTAACAATAGACCTCACTCTAGTAGTTCTGTAAACAGTAGACCTCACTCTAGTAGTTCTGTAAACAGTAGACCTCACTCTAGTAGTTCTGTTACCAGTAGACCTCACTCTAGTAGTTCTGTAAACAGTAGAGCTCACTCTAGTAGTTCTGTAAACAGTAGACCTCACTCTAGTAGTTCTGTAAATAGTAGACCTCACTCTAGTAGTTTTGTAAACAGTAGACCTCACTCTAGTAGTTCTGTTAACGATAGACCTCACTCTAGTAGTTCTGTAAACAGTAGACCTCACTCTAGTAGTTCTGTAAACAGTAGACCTACCTCTAGTAGTTCTGTGAATAGTAGACCTCACTCTAGTAGTTCTGTTAACAGTAGACCTCACTCTAGTAGTTTTGTAAACAGTAGACCTCACTCTAGTAGTTCTGTTACCAGTAGACCTCACTCTAGTAGTTTTGTAAACAGTAGACCTCACTCTAGTAGTTCTGTTAACGATAGACCTCACTCTAGTAGTTCTGTAAACAGTAGACCTCACTCTAGTAGTTCTGTAAACAGTAGACCTACCTCTAGTAGTTCTGTGAATAGTAGACCTACCTCTAGTAGTTCTGTGAATAGTAGACCTCACTCTAGTAGTTCTGTTACCAGTAGACCTCACTCTAGTAGTTCTGTGAATAGTAGACCTACCTCTAGTAGTTCTGTGAATAGTAGACCTCACTCTAGTAGTTCTGTAAACAGTAGACCTCACACTAGTAGTTTTGTGAACAGTAGACCTCACTCTAGTAGTTCTGTTAACAGTAGACCTCACTCTAGTAGTTCTGTTAACAATAGACCTCACTCTAGTAGTTCTGTAAACAGTAGACCTCACTCTAGTAGTTCTGTAAACAGTAGACCTCACTCTAGTAGTTCTGTTACCAGTAGACCTCACTCTAGTAGTTCTGTGAATAGTAGACCTACCTCTAGTAGTTCTGTGAATAGTAGACCTCACTCTAGTAGTTCTGTAAACAGTAGACCTCACACTAGTAGTTTTGTGAACAGTAGACCTCACTCTAGTAGTTCTGTAAACAGTAGACCTCACTCTAGTAGTTCTGTTACCAGTAGACCTCACTCTAGTAGTTCTGTGAATAGTAGACCTACCTCTAGTAGTTCTGTGAATAGTAGACCTCACTCTAGTAGTTCTGTTAACAGTAGGCCTCACTCTAGTAGTTCTGTTAACAGTAGACCTCACACTAGTAGTTCTGTGAACAGTAGACCTACCTCTAGTAGTTCTGTAAACAGTAGAGCTCACTCTAGTAGTTCTGTAAACAGTAGACCTCACTCTAGTAGTTCTGTAAATAGTAGACCTCACTCTAATAGTTCCATGAACAGTAGACCTCACTCTAGTAGTTCTGTAAACAGTAGACCTCACACTAGTAGTTTTGTGAACAGTAGACCTCACTCTAGTAGTTCTGTTAACAGTAGACCTCACTCTAGTAGTTCTGTTAACAATAGACCTCACTCTAGTAGTTCTGTAAACAGTAGACCTCACTCTAGTAGTTCTGTAAACAGTAGACCTCACTCTAGTAGTTCTGTTACCAGTAGACCTCACTCTAGTAGTTCTGTTAACAGTAGACCTCACACTAGTAGTTCTGTGAACAGTAGACCTACCTCTAGTAGTTCTGTAAACAGTAGACCTCACTCTAGTAGTTCTGTGTACAGTAGACCTCACTCTAGTAGTTCTGTTAACAGTAGACCTCACTCTAGTAGTTCTGTAAACAGTAGACCTCACTCTAGTAGTTCTGTAAACAGTAGACCTCACTCTAGTAGTTCTGTTACCAGTAGACCTCACTCTAGTAGTTCTGTAAACAGTAGAGCTCACTCTAATAGTTCTGTAAACAGTAGACCTCACTCTCGTAGTTCTGTGTACAGTAGACCTCACTCTAGTAGTTCTGTTAACAGTAGACCTCACTCTAGTAGTTCTGTAAACAGTAGACCTCACTCTAGTAGTTCTGTGAATAGTAGACCTCACTCTAGTAGTTCTGTGTACAGTAGACCTCACTCTAGTAGTTCTGTGAATATTAGACCTCACTGTAATAGTTCCATGAACAGTAGACCTCACTCTAGTAGTTCTGTGTACAGTAGACCTCACTCTAGTAGTTTTGTAAACAGTAGACCTCACTCTAGTAGTTCTGTAAACAGTAGACCTCACTCTAGTAGTTCTGTGAATAGTAGACCTCACTCTAATAGTTCCATGAACAGTAGACCTCACTCTAGTAGTTCTGTAAACAGTATACCTCACTCTAGTAGTTCTGTGAACAGTAGACCTCACTCTAGTAGTTCCATGAACAGTAGACCTCACTCTAGTAGTTCTGTAAACAGTATACCTCACTCTAGTAGTTCTGTGAAAGTAGACCTCATTCTAGTAGTTCTGTAAACAGTAGACCTCACTCTAGTAGTTCATGAACATTAGACCTCACTCTAATAGTTCTGTGACAGTATACCTCACTATAGTAGTTTTGTAAACAGTAGACCTCACTCTAGTAGTTCTGTAAACAGTATACCTCACTCTAGTAGTTCTGTGAATAGTAGACCTCACTCTAGTAGTTCTGTAAACAGTAGACCTCACTCTAGTAGTTCCATGAACAGTAGACCTCACTCTAGTAGTTTTGTAAAATGTAGACCTCACTCTAGTAGTTCTGTAAACAGTAGACCTCACTCTAGTAGTTCTGTAATAGTAGACCTCACTCTAATAGTTCCATGAACAGTAGACCTCACTCTAGTAGTTTGTAAAATGTAGACCTCACTCTAGTAGTTCTGTAAACAGTAGACTCACTCTAGTAGTTCTGTAAACAGTATACCTCACTCTAGTAGTTCTGTGAATAGTAGAACCTCACTCTAGTAGTTCTGTAAACAGTAGACCTCACTCTAGTAGTTCATGAACATTAGACCTCACTCTAATAGTTCTGTGTACAGTAGAGCTCACTCTAGTAGTTCTGTAAACAGTAGACCTCACTCTAGTAGTTTTGTAAACAGTAGACCTCACTCTAGTAGTTCTGTAAACAGTAGACCTCACTCTAGTAGTTCTGTAAACAGTAGACCTCACTCTAGTAGTTATGTGAACAGTAGACCTCACTCTAGTAGTTTTGTAAACAGTAGACCTCACTCTAGTAGTTCTGTAAACAGTAGACCTCACTCTAGTAGTTCTGTAAACAGTAGACCTCACTCTAGTAGTTCTGTAAACAGTAGACCTCACTCTAGTAGTTCTGTAAACAGTAGACCTCACTCTAGTAGTTATGTGAACAGTAGACCTCACTCTAGTAGTTTTGTAAACAGTAGACCTCACTCTAGTAGTTCTGTAAACAGTAGACCTCACTCTAATAGTTCTGTGTACAGTAGAGCTCACTCTAGTAGTTCTGTAAACAGTAGACCTCACTCTAGTAGTTCTGTAAACAGTAGACCTCACTCTAATAGTTCTGTGTACAGTAGAGCTCACTCTAGTAGTTCTGTAAACAGTAGACCTCACTCTAGTAGTTCTGTAAACAGTAGACCTCACTCTAGTAGTTCTGTAAACAGTAGACCTCACTCTAGTAGTTCTGTAAACAGTAGACCTCACTCTAGTAGTTCTGTAAACAGTAGACCTCACTCTAGTAGTTCTGTAAACAGTAGACCTCACTCTAATAGTTCTGTGTACAGTAGAGCTCACTCTAGTAGTTCTGTAAACAGTAGACCTCACTCTAGTAGTTCTGTAAACAGTAGACCTCACTCTAGTAGTTCTGTAAACAGTAGACCTCACTCTAGTAGTTTCTGTAAACAGTAGACCTCACTCTAGTAGTTCTGTAAACAGTAGACCTCACTCTAGTAGTTCTGTAAACAGTAGACCTCACTCTAGTAGTTATGTGAACAGTAGACCTCACTCTAGTAGTTTTGTAAACAGTAGACCTCACTACTAGTAGTTTTGTAAACAGTAGACCTCACTCTAGTAGTTCTGTAAACAGTAGACCTCACTCTAGTAGTTCTGTAAACAGTAGACCTCACTCTAGTAGTTTCTGTAAACAGTAGACCTCACTCTAGTAGTTCTGTAAACAGTAGACCTCACTCTAGTAGTTCTGTAAACAGTAGACCTCACTCTAGTAGTTCTGTAAACAGTAGACCTCACTCTAGTAGTTCTGTAAACAGTAGACCTCACTCTAGTAGTTCTGTAAACAGTAGACCTCACTCTAGTAGTTATGTGAACAGTAGACCTCACTCTAGTAGTTTTGTAAACAGTAGACCTCACTCTAGTAGTTTTGTAAACAGTAGACCTCACTCTAGTAGTTCTGTAAACAGTAGAGCTCACTCTAGTAGTTCTGTAAACAGTAGACCTCACTCTAGTAGTTCTGTAAACAGTAGACCTCACTCTAGTAGTTCTGTAAACAGTAGACCTCACTCTAATAGTTCTGTGTACAGTAGAGCTCACTCTAGTAGTTTCTGTAAACAGTAGACCTCACTCTAGTAGTTCTGTAAACAGTAGACCTCACTCTAGTAGTTTTGTAAACAGTAGACCTCACTCTAGTAGTTCTGTAAACAGTAGAGCTCACTCTAGTAGTTCTGTAAACAGTAGACCTCACTCTAGTAGTTCTGTAAACAGTAGACCTCACTCTAATAGTTCTGTGTACAGTAGAGCTCACTCTAGTAGTTCTGTAAACAGTAGACCTCACTCTAGTAGTTATGTGAACAGTAGACCTCACTCTAGTAGTTCTGTAAACAGTAGACCTCACTCTAGTAGTTCTGTAAACAGTAGACCTCACTCTAGTAGTTCTGTAAACAGTAGAGCTCACTCTAGTAGTTCTGTAAACAGTAGACCTCACTCTAGTAGTTCTGTAAACAGTAGACCTCACTCTAGTAGTTCTGTAAACAGTAGAGCTCACTCTAGTAGTTCTGTAAACAGTAGACCTCACTCTAGTAGTTCTGTGTACAGTAGAGCTCACTCTAGTAGTTCTGTAAACAGTAGACCTCACTCTAGTAGTTCTGTAAACAGTAGAGCTCACTCTAGTAGTTCTGTAAACAGTAGACCTCACTCTAGTAGTTCTGTAAACAGTAGACCTCACTCTAGTAGTTCTGTGTACAGTAGAGCTCACTCTAGTAGTTCTGTAAACAGTAGACCTCACTCTAGTAGTTCTGTAAACAGTAGAGCTCACTCTAGTAGTTCTGTGAACAGTAGACCTCACTCTAGTAGTTCTGTGTACAGTAGACCTCACTCTAGTAGTTCTGTTAACAGTAGACCTCACTCCCTCTAGTCATCAATTCTAATTACATCATGTCAAGCACTATAACATGTTCTTTTCACTATTACATTATTAAGATTTCTCTTTGTAACATAAGTTTATATTTTTCCTTGGTGGTCGATTCCTAGAGTTCCAAAATAGGGCAAAGCCGAGAATAATGATTATAGAGGTATCTCGCTAATATCAACATGCTTTGAATTTTATCCAACATAATTTAAATGAGATTGACGCTATATGATTTGATTCCAGTAGGATGACAATATTACATTCTTGTCATACCTAACTATCTTCTACCATTTGACAATGTGACTAATTATCCGTATTTTATTTATGTGAGTGACCCAAATTCGATTATTGCTCAAGAACAATTAGCTGTGTTAAACTGTGTTTGCTGTCTCTTATTTTGTGTTAAAATGGAGGTCTAAGATTTGGTTGTTGAAGTTATCCTATAAGATACTAATACCTAGAATGGACATCAATCAAATATACAAATATAAATTACTATATTTTATGGCATTCTATCCTTTGTATTTAAAGAAAATATACTTATTACACGTATCCATACTGAGCATGTTTAGCCACTGTCTTTTAATAAGCGTGATCAAAATGTGTATGTAGATGTGACGTCATATGAGCACGGCATGCAACAAATTGCATCATATGTTGTTTTTATTTAGCTCCACGTATTACTATCCGTTCGGGTTGTACGCTTAAGTACTAATTACGATAATGAATTAGGAATTGGGAAGAAGTAACCCAAATTTTCGTGGAGGGAGTGTGGAAATCTATTTAGGAAAAACCACCCCCAGTTCACTCGACCGAGATACGAACCTCGATCTCCCCGTCCTCAGCAGTCGAGCTCAACATGACTACCGTTTTAGCTAACTATGTCATTGAGGCGGGTGATAAATAACTAATAGAATATGTTCTAGTTGATATTATGAATTAATCAAATTTAACTCTCATCCAAAACATCATGATCATAATATAACATCCGGTTGTACGTATTTTGATTACGCTAGTGTAGAAAGCATGAGCAAGGTAGATTTTACAGTAAATTTACACACATTTGTATAGAGGTGATGTGGGAAGTAATTTAGGAAATAAAACACCTAATAGGCCTACATTTGACCGGTATTCAAACCCTAGCCTTTGCATCACCGGTAAAGCAGACCATATGAACCTGACATTCAGTCCGCGTGCCCATCGATGCGGGTAGACTCACGCGTGGCTAGTTCGACAGTTGTGTATGAGTCATTCGATAGTTGTGTATGAGTCATTCGACAGTTGTGTATGAGTCATTCGACAGTTGTGTATGAGTCATTCGACAGTTGTGTATGAGTCATTCGACAGTTGTGTATGAGTCATTCGATTGTTTGTGTATGAGTCATTCGACAGTTGTGTATGAGTCATTCGATTGTTTGTGTATGAGTCATTCGACAGTTGTGTATGAGTCATTCGACAGTTGTGTATGAGTCATTCGATTGTTTGTGTATGAGTCATTCGACAGTTGTGTATGAGTCATTCGATTGTTTGTGTTATTGCTTTTTAATTATTTCCATTACATTTACACAATAGTGTGTGGACTATTTATTAAAATTTTTTAAATTAAACGTTTCGTAACTCACCAGCCTTTCAACAAAAGGGCACAAACGCGATTGGTATTTTGACCATATAAATAGTTACTGGTGTATTGTTCTCCGTAACAAAGATAAGTACTGAACTAGATCAGAGGGGAATCCCACAATCTGTGCATAATCTAGAAGTCGAGATAAGTTTTGTCTCGACCACAAGACATATTCTCATTTGAGGCTTTGCTCTACAAACGTCAAAATTAAATTATGAGCCGCTTCGGTGGCCACCTGGCCAGATGCATCGAGGGAGGTTTTCATAAATGGTTTCTCGATCTCTCTCTATACAAATGCGGGCACACTTATTCTAAATTCAACCTTTCTCATACTTAGAGCTTTGGCGTAGTTAATACATAAGCTTTTAACGCGAATGGTTAGTAAGGCACGGTGCTAAAACAATTAATAAAGGTTTTTGTCGCAAATGTAGATTTCAACTGCTTTTTATGAGTACCTTAAGAAATAAATGGTGCGACACAATAGCACAACTTTCCCATATTGTGTATTAAATCTTGGAAGAATATGTTCCAAACATGTTTTCAGTAAACTACCCTTAAGTCAGTTTTCCTCATAGAACCAATACATCATCTTGTTCATCACAATACTCACTCGATATACAAGGTAGAAGAAACTGCACGACGCGAGCCCGCCACCGAGCAGCAGCCGCCATTACTATTAATAGTGCCGAGTTCGTGGATATAGGGTGTCATGTAGTCAGCAGAGCAAGCCCTTCTGCCATTAATCTCAGTTTTATAAACCGAAACTGCTACTTCTTTATTCCGGTAGCTCCTCATTTGACCTCGTCCTGGACCCACTGCCTCACAGATACATTTTGAAAGCACCGAGTATCGGACTCTGGACCTTTGGATCTGAAGACAGGAGCTCTGACCACCAGACCACAAATTATAAGTTATTTAAATGTTATATCAAATTTTCCAATATTTTTAACTAGTTTCAAAATTTCAAAAATTAACTAGTTGTAGACTTATCTAAATTTTTTAGCAGTCTAAATAAATCCGTATTCTCACTTATCATAAAAAATTATTCCCAGATACCCTTTATGAACTCAATCTTCAAAGTCAATTTCAAAAATGTAGTATTTTCTATAAATGGTCGTGAGTAAACTGCCTTAAATGATTTATTTTATTAAAATAAACATAGACTATTACTGCTCACGTTAAACAGTCCCACAATACCAAATGTGAACATATATTCACAAGATTACCACCAACAGACAGTTAGACATGAGGACAGACAGTTAGACATGAGGACAGACAGTTAGACATGAGGACAGACAGTTCTTTCTTTCTTTAATGATATGTAGTTAATATATCAATACACTAAATTGTCAAATTAAAACATATACAATAATATACAATACAATCAGAAATTGAGTTGAATACAAATTATCTACATAATGCATGTAAAAACATTCCTTTAAAAATTAACAATCAAATTTCCTCCAACTACTTTGCACAAAATGTTTCTGTATGTCCAGAAAGAAATATATTCAGTCAACTTTCCCTTATTTTTATATTTAAGAAATTCAGATTTTAGTCGGTATTTCAACCTTACATAGAAAAAATTATGGAAATCAGGTACTTGCTGCTCCGTCTTTAAAAAGTAACTGTATGTCCTGTATATTGTTGATTTTGCCAATGTAATGAGAAAGTTTACCAACTGTCCTGCTATATCAGATTCACTTGATTGATCACCATGAATTAAAATGCCCTCATCTACAAAAGTTCTGTTCAGCAATCTTCTTATTAAACTCATGATAAACAACCAAAGCGTGTCAGTACGAGTACATTATAAAACCATGTGCATAGCAGTACCAGGAACATTACACCATGTGCATAGCAGTACCAGGAACATTACACCATGTGCATAGCAGTACCAGGAACATTACACCAGGGGCACAGGCTACTATGGTATCTTTTCCATATGAATAATCGAACAGGTGTAACTAGGCGGTCGTGAAGAAATCTCCAAGCAATGTCTGCATCACAACTATCCGTGGGGTACCGGTACAATATTCTCCATGGAAACACATTATCACTCCAACTAGACGTTCCGTCTGGAAGACCACCATCAACCAGCTTAGCGGTACATTCCACATACATTTTCTTACGTTTTTGAGGAAATTCTACATATTTCCCGAGAAGACCACTCAAGAAGGAATACTTAGTGACATTGGTATTAGCTGGTTTGGGTGCGAACAGGTAACTTTTCGAATACCAAACATTTGCCAGGCACTGCGAACTGAGCTATAAAATCCCGACAGAGCACCAAGTGAAGTACTATTTAAACCTTCAAGGTGGAGTTTGTAAGATAACAAATTCCGGTTTTGCATCAACCTTTTTTCTAGATATCTGAGTCGGAGAGACATTACTCTACTAGGAAGGTGGGTAACTGGATCTCCTCCAAATCGTATATCAGCAAACACGTACTGTGACTTTAACCAATGATTGCCATTCCAAAACATATTTACATACAATCTATTAATATCACAAATGAATTTCGCTGGTGGCTGGAGTACTGTAAGTAAATGTGTCAACTTAGATCCAGAGAGTTGATTTATTAATAATCTTCTGCCTCTATACGAGGTCCTGTACAGCCAACGCGTCCACTTCATCAAACCACGACGAACTTTACTTTCCGCCTCGACCCAGTTTTGGTTAACCCAATGTTCAGTGTTCCCAATATATATACCAAGATATTTATGTCCCTCAGAAGACCACCGGTAGTTGTTGGGTTCATCCGTTCTATTTCTCCAATTTCCAACCCAGAGAGCTTTAGTCTTACCCACATTCAATTCTGCTCCAGACTTACAACTATATCTCATAAATGCTGTATATAGTTCCTTGAACCCCTCATCATGGGTAATGAAAAGTGTAACATCATCTGCATATGCAGAGACAACTTGCGCTTCACTAAACGACGGCAATCTAAACCCATAATTTGACAAAGTCTGTCTACACATATGTAAGAAAGGTTCTATACAAATAGCGAACAATGGGCCAGATAATGGGTCCCCTTGCCGCACTCCACGTAACATTGTAATTGGCGCCGTTAATACATCTCCAATTCGTAACAAACATTGTGACCTTAGATATAAGGTACGAATATACGATATATTTCTGTTCCAAACCCGAAATTGGATAGCGTGGTAAACATGTAGGTGTGTTCAATTGAGTCATAAGCACTTTCCTGATCCAGGGAAAGTACAGCGAGGGGGATATTTTTGGTATTGGCACTGTGAATAACATCTCGTATAAGATGCAAATTTCCATATATAGACCGTTGTGGGATGCAAAACGTCTGAGAATAGTGAATCACATCAGGGAGAACGGTTTGCATCCTAGAAGCTATGGTGCGAGACAGTATTTTATAGTCAACATTAAGTAAAGAAATTGGTCTCCAATTATGTATTAAAGTCCTATCCCCACCCTTGGGAAGTAAAATAAGAACAGATTTATTCATTGACGATGGCAGCTTACTAGATTCCAAAGCAACATGAATCATCTTTAAAAACATATGTGCGATTTCCTTCCAAAAACATTGATAGAACTCACATGGTAGACCATCATATCCGGGAGATTTATTTTTATTGAGTGCACGAACTGCTTCCGTCAACTCCTCCAAAGAAATGTCAGAGTCACACACATCCTTTTGATCTTCAGATATGGCGGAAAGACCATTATACAGTTCTGGCACTTCAACACTCGTTACTACGCGTGAAGAAAAGTGTTTCCTAAAATGTTCACAGGTATAATTACAAATTTCATTTGTGTCGGATGTAATTTGTCCGTTTATATTCAGAGATGCTAAAGAAAGATGGGCAGGACGTTGTCTAAACGGTGTAAGAAACTCGGGGGCTTGTGTATCCATATATCGAGAACGCTCAACAGATTGAATGTCAATGGCCATACGACTGTACAGTTTTCTAATATCTGCTTCACAAAGACGAAGAAAGTCATTTTCATCTGCCGTCAAAATACCTTTGGATTGAATTTGGTGAGCCATAACTTCCAATTCACTAATTTCCGCATAAACAAATTTGAACTTGTCCACAGAGAATCGCATAGAAACTTCACGCACTTCTGACTTAAACTCGTCCCACCACAACAATGGGTTCTTACTATGGTACATATGTCCTGAATAAAAACTGGCAATATTACTGATAATTAATTTGTACTGTTCATCCTCTAACAATTGTATATTGAGCCTCCAGTATGGCTGTTTACGCTTTTTTGCATAAACTTGAAGCAAACAAATACACCCAGAGTGGTCAGAAAATGATGGAACTATTTTTGGTTGTATAGCAAAAGAATTCAAGCTAGGGTTTACATAAATGCGGTCTAACCGTGATCGAGGCACATTTTTATGAACACCCGTGAATGTGAAACCTCTTTTATCAGGATGAGCGGTTTTCCATACATCAGACAATTTATTAAGTGAAACTAGGCGTTGAAGGGCCTGGCTAAGCGCTAGTCTGGTCTCAGTACAATTAACCCTGTCTTCTGGTAGAAGCGTTACGTTCCAATCACCGGCCAAAAACACATTCTCTAAGACTCCAAGGTGTTGTACGTATCGTGTTAAAACCCCGACCACAAAGATGGCATGAGTATTATCTTGAGGCATATATACATTAACAAAATGATAAATTTTACCAAACATTCTTAATACTACAACATGTGCATATCCTGGTTCCAATACAGTGTGTCTCATAACCTCATGGTCTATAGATGATCTAATTGCAATTAATACACCAAAGCTAGCTTGAATTGACGGGGCGATAAAAAAGGTAAAATCTGCCAAGGTATATGACGTAGGTGGTGAGCTCAAGTTAGTTTCCTCAACACACAAAATATCCGCTCTTACCCGTTTTGAGTACATAGAAAGCATGTACTGTTTGCCATCACTGTTTAGACCCCGTGCATTAAGAGTTATAGCACAAATCATGAAAAATAAAGAAAGGTAGAAACACATTGTGCTTTTATATCAATTAATCATTAAATAATACTGGAACTTAATAATCTGCTTCTTGCAGGGACTTAATCAAACGCAACAATCGTCGTCTTAAATTGTGACTTCGGACACAGGATAACGAATCATGCAACATTTCTGCTAGGTCCTTATAGTTGGTTGTAAACTCACACGCCACTGCAGCTGCGTTTTTAAAACCCCTAGATTTTTTTAAAAAACTTGAAAACGTTTCTTTATTCAAAGGATATTGTTTGTCTTTAAAATTAATTCTACGGATTAATTCACCAATACTCGAAGCGTCTTTGACTTTTAATTTTTCTGCCTGTGAACTCGAAGAAAATTTTGACACAATTGACCAATGATCATCAGAGTCATCATTATGTTATAGTGCTTGACGTTTTACATCTTCCTCACTGACATCTGATGACTCCTCAAGGGCATTAATTGACCTTTTCCCACCAATAGAGCTGATAGCACTAGGGGTATTAAAAACTCCCCAGTGATACTATCCTCCATGTGAGATCACTTAATTTATCGGGCGATTTTTGACCACATTGTAGTACACTATCAGTCTCCACACTCCTAAAGACTAGAGAACTGTTTGTTACCTCACTTCTTTTTGTTGTTGTTGTTGTTGCTCTTGTTGATCTCGTCGCTCTTGTTGTTCTTGTTGTTGTCACCGCTCTTGTTTTTGTTTTGTTTTGTTGTATATCTGAAAATGACTGAGGACGATGCTTATGGAACATTAAGTATACTAATAGTGGGTACATAATCAACAGATGGTAGATTATCTGATTTAACGGGGTCAGCGCTGCCCCTGGCCTCATCAACCGCGTCACTTTGCTAGTTCCAGCGACAACATCACTAAAAGTAGTGTTTCGGCGGGCTTCACTTGACCGCTCGGTGGTCGACACATCTTGCGTACAGTTCCTTGCCAGTGTCCGGGAAGCGAGCATGAAAACACTTAGCATCATCAGTGGGCAAATATACTCGCCATGGCATATTATCTATTGTTAAATTAATAAACAAGGGAAGTGAGTCTCCCTTGTTAGGGATAATATAAACAATACGTCTAAACGAGTAGACAGAGAGAATTGTGGTAATCTAGAGCTTATTTTAATTTCCCTCATCTGACTCGTAATTTTCCCATATTTAGACAAGTTCGTTAACAACAGATCATTTGTAATATCTGGTGTGACATTGAAAAGTACTACTTTAGTGGACGACATAGCAAATCTTCGAATTGGAACAAAAATATTGTCTACGGACACACCCCCATCTTCTAACATTTATCAACACTCTCTTCATCCGCCATAAACAAACACACCCGTCCACCACTTATGTTGGACGCATAACGAACATTATGTGGTCCCACAACATTACCTACACTGACCAAATAATCATCTAACACTTTACCGGGAACGATGGTGTCCAAAACAATGCCAACTTGCGGTCCGGCCTGTTCGACGACATCCCATGTCGTCCAGGATCCGAACTCGGCACACCTGAGTGGCCTCCACTCATGTGGAGGATAGCATAACACAACACACCAAAACACTATTAATAAGAAACACTAAATCCCTCGAGTATATTTAAACACAAAGTTCACAGTGTAGCACACAACTTTACGGAGCAACGCTCCACACACGTCCACTCGCTACGAGAGCAGCAGACAGACAGACAGAACACAGACAGACAGACATGAGGGAAAGGAACAGATGGGTAAAATACACTTTTATTTTAGGTTTGGACACACATTAAACAAAAAGATTCATTATAACCTCGAGGTCCTAAATTTTCAAGATTACAATACTTTCTGTTGGTATCAGAAAGTAAAATAAATGGCATGGTGGACCAGACAGACCTTCTCCCGCCTTCATCTTAAAATATACATTTGCTAAGAACTCTTAAGATTTGTGAAACGAAATAGTAGGTATATACATTGTTATAGAAACACTACACCTAAGATCAGAAATTAAGTAAAATACACTGTTACTTATTACTCTATGGCATTAGGAACAAGGTTAAAGAAAAACTGAGAAAAGAGAACATCTTTGTCCACCAGATCATAACAATCAAATTCGTTTTTAATACCCAATTAAAAAGGAAATATATTTACTTATAACTCAGAAACTACTGGTTTTATAAAAATACATTTCAATTGAAATATTTGGTACATCTATAATGGTACTACAACTTAGCAATGAAAAGTGTTTTCCTATTTCAAATAGTTGTAGAGAAATTACTAAAATCGGAAGAGTTCCTTCATAGTATATTACTTTCAAGGTCAGTTTCGTAAGAAAATGAGAATTGGTATCTTGTTTATAAATATAAACAGTGTCTTGATATAAAATTGAAACAAAATCGTCAGAGAGAATTTCTAGAAAATCAATTTTTCTCTTTTTGGCTTTCAAGAAACTACCTTTATATTTAAGATTGGATATCTAATTCCGAAAACCCCTCGGGAGACTTTATAAAACCCCCGGATACCAAGCTTTAACCCAATAGGTAAAATAGTTTCAGCTCCAGCCTGAGGTACAGACAAAGGCGTTGCAAAAAAAAAAAACCTTTTTACTCTTCTCTGGGAGAAATTATTGTGATCGTCAAAAAATTAGAACTTGAGATTTTGATAAATATCGACGTTTCATGACCCCTGAAATCTAAAAAGTTGTTTTCGCGATGTCGTCTGTCTGTCTGTCGGGCTAGAGTTGTCATTAAGTTACAAATTGGGCTAAAACCTGGTATCTGGGGTGTTAATAAGTTACAACCGAGATTTTTTGGAATTATATGTCTAATTCTAAACTTAAGGGTAGTTTATTGAGGAGCAAAAAGAGAAAAAAAAATTCATTTTCTCGTAGTTCACTCTAACGATTTTGACTAAATGTTATATCTAGACACTATTTGTTTTAAACAAGTTGGAAAATCTCATTTATTTCCTCATGGAAATGACTTTGAGAATACTTTACACAAGTGAAATTTTCAAATTTTCATCAATTTTGAGATACGAAATATATTATCAGGGTAAATTAGTACTACTATTAAAGATAAAAGTCTTTTATTTGAAATATATTTTTATAAAACCAACAATGTGAGCAATAAGCAAATATATATATACTTTTTAATTCAGGTCTTTGAAAATATGCCCTTTGGTAGACAAAAATGTTTCTTTTTCCCAATTTTTCTGTAACAGTGATCCTAGTTCCTAAGTAAAGTGTATATTACTTCATTTATGAGCTTTAGTGTAGTGTTTCTAGAACAATGTATGAATCTATTATTTTGTTTCACAAATCTTACTAATTTGTAAATGTCTATTTTAAGATTAAAAAAAGAGAGAAAATCTGTCCAGTGCGCCGTGCCATTTATTTGTTTTTCAGGGGTCATGAAACGTCTACATTTATCAAACACTAGAGTTCAATTTTTAAAAATAACACAATACTTTGTCCCCGAGGTGTCGAGAGAAAGTAAAAAGGAGTATTTACTCGTATTTCCAAACATATTGGCTAAGAAAATATCCGCGGCTATTCAAATAGGCATTTTAATAAATTGTCTGTCTTCTTCTCTAAATTCAGTAAATACAATGTTGGAAAAGGCGATGTCCATCTGTTGAATGTTTAGAGTCTAAGGAGCTCTACTTTAAAATGACAGTGACAAATTTATTGCCTTCGGGAAAATGTAATTTCCTTCAAATCTGTTGTATTTGCATATTTTAAAAATGGAATGGTTTGGTTGAAGAATCATTCAAACACCCATATATTGGTAATATTAGTTTTTCACAAATACCCGTAGAGAGAAAAATAACAAGTAAAATAATATAAAAATTGGTTTAGTTTCCACAGGACCGAAAACAAATGAGAACGTCTTTCGATTGTTTGAAATGGTGATTAAGGCACCTCTTTCTACTATGTATTTGCATTGTATGGTGAAATAACTTTTTTTCACAAATATTTTTTTTTCTAAGGCCTATACCACATCATTCTTATAGTTTGTTTTGTAGTATATTAATTTTTATTCAATTTTATAGTTTCTAAATATATCCTAGGCATTAATTATTACGAAATGAATTTGAATTGGTTCTTCTTTATGAATGTTTAATACTTTGAACAATTTTTTACTTCACCTTAAGATTTTAGTGTTCTTTACAATGTATTAATACATTACCTTAGAAAATTATTGTGTTCAGTTCATAAGTGCGCAAGCCTTTAAACCCGAAGTGAGTTTATTGATTTAAGCGGAGGGGGAGATAACTAACCGATGAAACTACAAATGTTTTTATGGAGATCACGATAAATGGTTCAATCAATCCAATAAATGATAGCTTAAAAATGTCAGGATAACTTAGGACACATCCAAGTTCAGTTATATGTGTGGTGTGCAAGATGTTGTAAGAGGTGTATGGTGTGCACGATGTAATAGGTGTGTGATGTGCAAGTTGTGTGGGAGATGTATGTGGTGTGCAAGTTTTTGTGGGAGGTGTGTGAGGTGTGACAAGTGTAGTTAAAAGGCTTGTGTGGTGTGCGAGATGTTGTAAGATGTGTGTGGTTTACAATCTGATGTGAGAGGTGTGTATGATGTGCAAACTCTAGTGAAAGGTGTGTTGGTGTTCAAGTTTGCACTCTATCACTCCACGCATTTTAATGAACGTTGTATGAAAGACAATATCTGAAAGTTATAAATAAAACAAATACTACTTTCATATATTAATACATCAAGTCAACCGATTTGGAGCTAGATAGCTCCAATACCAATGAAATAATACTAATAATGTATTAAGTTTATTCATCATTAAAACGCTTACTCTAAACTAATTATGATCAATCTATAGTTTGAAGTGATTGTTTCTTCCTGTCACCAACGGATCAGCCATATTGTCACCAGAAACAAGATGAAACTCACCTATCTGCTTTTGGTAATTGAGATGAGTTTACATTTCATAGGATGTGATGAGGGTTAAATAGATATAGTAAATCCCCCACGTTGATATCAAAGGAAACCGGCTCCGTGGTGTAGTGGTCAGTGCACCTGGCTAAGAGTCTTGGTGTCCCGGATTCCATTCCCGGCAGGTGACTTGGGCATTTTCCCCGAGAGGGGTATCACCCCAACGGTCACCAGGGTTTGGCTAGATAAGCTTATATTAGGTTTAAGTATTTTCACTAGTTCTTCACCCTCATACTCACTATCACCCTCATACTCACTATCACCCTCATACTCGCTATCACCCTCATACTCGCTATCACCTTCATATTCGCTATCCCCCTCATACTCACTATCCCCCTCATACTCACTATCACCCTCATACTCACTATCACCCTCATACTCGCTATCACCTTCATACTCACTATCACCCTCATACTCACTATCAGCCTCATACTCTCTATCACCCTCATACTCGCTATCCCCCTCATACTCACTATCACCCTCATACTCACTATCAGCCTCATACTCACTATCCCCCTCATACTCACTATCACCCACATACTCACTATCACCCTCATACTCACTATCAGCCTCATACTCTCTATCACCCTCATACTCGCTATCACCCTCATACTCTCTATCACCCTCATACTCACTATCACCCTCATACTCACTATCACCCTCATACTCACTATCACCCTCATACTCACTATCACCCTCATACTCACTATCACCCTCATACTCACTATCACCCTCATACTCACTATCACCCTCATACTCACTATCAGCCTCATACTCTCTATCACCCTCATACTCGCTATCCCCCTCATACTCTCTATCACCCTCATACTCACTATCACCCTCATACTCACTATCCCCCTCATACTCACTATCACCCTCATACTCACTATCAGCCTCATACTCTCTATCACCCTCATACTCGCTATCCCCCTCATACTCGCTATCCCCCTCATACTCACTATCACCCTCATACTCACTATCACCCTCATACTCACTATCCCCCTCATACTCACTATCACCCTCATACTCACTATCACCCTCATACTCACTATCACCCTCATACTCACTATCACCCTCATATCATCGGGACATGGAAAGAGCTTCCCCAGAAAGGATGTACGATTAGTACATTCGGGCATCTCCTGTGCAACATTACATTAGTACTGGATAATATTTACACTACCTGGCTACCGATGATGTAACCCAGACGCACATTATTATTATTATTATTATTATATCAGAGGAAAAATTATAAAGTTGTTCCAATCAAGGGAAAGTAGGATTTAAATAAGATGTACCCACATTTTATTGGAGAGAGGGTGGTAAGCTATTCAGGACTTTAAAAACTCGGTACTCCATACCGGAATTGAAACCCCCACACCCACACCGCTGGCAGTCCAGATGTTTGCGAGATTGCTGTGCTAGTTCCTAGACCCGGATGTGGCGTACAAAGTATGTCTATGTGCACTACAATGTAATTTTAAGAATCTTTAGAATTCAATGCGCTCTGATAAATAAAAACTGTACATATTTTGATGTATTGCCAATTTCAAATGGGTGACATGCGTCGTTAGGACAGTGAGTCCAGCAATCATGTTATACCCCAAGAAGAGGATTCTGTTGTAAGCAAAACAAATCAAGAGCATTGGGGACCACGTGATTGACTTCCTCAAAATAACAGAAGGTAAATTTACCCTCGTAGAGTTGCATTTTGAATGTGAAAGAAAAAGGTTAAGAAAACCATAAACTAACCTATCCTGACTTAACCTAGCCTATACTAGCCTAACTTAACCTAACCTAATCTTAAACTTTAAACTAGGTGTCGAAACGGGATAAATTAAATTAGGTGTGGGAGCAGGCGTCGAAATGGGACAAATATTTGTAGGCACCGAAGTGGGATAGCACCCATTTCAAACAACATGTTGCATCTAATTTTTCAGGGAAATTGACTTAGACGATATCTCCAATTTTGATCATATCTCCACAATCTTTTTAAATAAGAAATAACTTATCAAAGTAGATATGAAGGAATAATAATATTCATGGACATGCATGATGAAAGGTTGTGTTTTGAGATCCATTTTCCATTCTATTAGTAATCTTATTGACCAAGCGTCGCGAGGTTTTGTCATTAAGATTGTCTGAATATCCATCTGTCTGGATGCTTGTTCCGTAATAACTGTTAAATGCGTCAACCAATGTTAACGAAGATAACCTTTTAACCTAGGTTAAACGAAATAAAATGTACTGTATAATAGTTTATTTAAATTTGCTACCCATTCAAATATGGCAGCCGTTCAATTAATTTAAAAGCTTACCACAAGTTATTTAACTTTAAAAACCAAAGCATTATGTTTTTAGCAATTGGAGTGCATTATTTAAACAAGTAGACATATTATATTGCAAGACGTATGTCTTAAACTTGGTAAACAATGGTTATGCTCTACGAATAGAATGTATTATTAAATATGGCTTTATATTTGATTTATGTTTACCTAGATAAGCAAGGATAAATATATCATCTATAAATCCAAGGATACTTCAACTTTAAATCTAAAGAGAAATGTTAAAAGGTAGTAATAATACATAATTATTAACATGATGAACTAAGAATGTTTGACTGGAGGGTGAGAGTTAGCGAGGTCTACTGTTCACAGAACTACTATAGCGAGGTCTACTGTTCACAGAAATACTAGAGCGAGGTCTACTGTTCACAGAAATACTAGAGCGAGGTCTACTGTTCACAGAAATACTAGAGCGAGTTCTACCGTTCACAGAACTACTAGAGCGAGGTCTACTGTTCACAGAAATACTAGAGCGAAGTCTACTGTTCACAGAAATACTAGAGCGAGTTCTACCGTTCACAGAACTACTAGAGCGAGTTCTACCGTTCACAGAACTACTAGAGCGAGTTCTACTGTTCACATAACTACTAGAGCGAGGTCTACTGTTCACAGAACATATATGAGGCAGTTCTACGTTCACAGAATTACTGAGCGAGATTCTACGTTCACAGAATACTCAGAGGAGTCTACGTTACAGAACTACTAGAGCGAGTTCTACGTCTAAGAACTACTAAGCGAGTTCTACTGTTCACAGAACTACAGTACTGCGAGTCTACGTTCACAGACTACTTAGACGAGATCTACGTTCACAGTTAATGAACTAGAGCGAGTTCTACGTTACAAGAACTACTAAGCGAGGTCTACTGTTCACAAATTGAGCAGTTACTACAACTACTAGGCTACGTCAGAATATAGACGTACGACTAGAACTACTAATCTCGTCAGACTACTAGAGCGAGTCTAGTAAACTACTAAGCAGTCTAGTAAATCAACATTACGTTCAGAATACAGACGAGTTTAGTAAACTATAGGAGTACTGTCAGAATACTAGGTACGTACAATACGACTTACGTTCAATCAGAGTACTCAAACACAAGAGTACGTCAGACACAAGCAGTTGTACGATACAGCGAGTTCTACTGTTCACGATACTAGGATCAGTCCAACAGGTTACGACAACTAGCGTACGTCAGACTACACAGTTACTGTTCAGAATACGGCAGTTACTAACAACTACGTACAGAACTACTAAGCGAGTTCTACCGTACTTAGAACTACTATAGCGAGTCTACGTTCCAGAACTACTAGAGCGAGTTCTACTGTTCACAGAACTACTAAGCGAGTTCTACTGTTCACAGAACTACAGAGCGAGTTCTACTGTTCCAGAATACTAGAGCGATTACGTTCACAGAACTACTATAGTGAGTCTACTGTTCACAGAACTACTAAGGAGGTCTACGTACAGAACTACTAGAGCGAGTTCTACGTTCACAGAACTACTAGAGCGAGTTCTACGTACAGAACTATATAGGAGGTCTACTGTTCCAGAACTACTAGAGCGAGTTCTACGTACAGAACTACTAGAGCGAGTTCTACTGTTCAAAATACTAAGGAGTCTACGTTCCAGAATACTAGAGCGAGTTCTACCGTACTAGAACTACTAAGCGAGGTCTACTGTTCGCAGAACTACTAGAGCGAGTTCTACTGTTCCAGAACTACTAGAGCGAGTCTAGTAAAACTACTAAGGAGTTCTACGTCCAGAATACTAAGCGAGTCTACCGTCTTAGAACTACTTAGCGAGGTCTACTGTTCCAAACTACTAGAGCGGTTCTACTGTTCCAGAACTACAGAGCGAGTTCTACGTTCAGAACTACTAGAGCGAGTTCACTGTTCCAGAACTACAAGCGAGTTCTACTGTTCACAGAATACTAAGGAGTCTATGTTCCAGAACTCTAGAGCAGTTCTACCGTACTTAAACTACTAAGCGAGTCTACTGTTCGCAGAACTACTAGAGCGGTTCTACGTACTAAACTACTAACGAGGTCTACGTTCGCAGAACTACTAGAGCGAGTTTACGTTTAGACTACTAGAGCGAGTCTACTTTAGAATACTAGAGCGAGTCACGTTCGCAGAACTATAGACGAGTTCTACCGTACTAGAACTACAGAGGAGTCTACGTTCAGAACTACTAGAGCGAGTTCTACGTTAGAATACTAGACGAGTTTACGTTAGAATACTAGAGCGAGTTCTACGTACAAACTACTAGAGCGAGTCTACGTTCCAAATATAACGAGTTCTCGTTCAAAAACTACTAGGATTATGTTCAAATTGAGCATTCTCCGTTAAATATATAGATTATTAAAAACTCGGTTCTCTTTAAATACTGAGCGAGTCTACTGTAAATAACGATTCTCACAAATACTGAGGAGTCTATGTTAAAATATAGAGCGAGTTCTCGTATTAGATACTATAGCGGTTCTACGTTACAGAACTACTAAGGATTCTACTTTCACAAATACAGAGAGTTTAGTACAGAACTACAAGCATTTATTTATATAGCGATTTTCACAGAATATATATGTCTCGTTCACAAATCTATGGAGTTTTACAGAATATAAAGTTCTATGTAAGAACTACTAGAGAGTTACGTTCAGAATACTAATGAGGTCACTGTCACAAACTACTAAGGATTCTACGTTCAACTACAGACAGTTTATTCATTTTGAGTTACTTTCAGAAATAAAGTTTACGTATTAAACTATGGGGTTCTTGAATATAGACATTTACTGTCCAGATAAATTTATTTCACGCTTAGGCAGTTCTATGTTCACAGAACTACTAGAGCGAGTTCTACCGTTACTTAGAACTACTATAGCGAGTCTACTGTTCACAGAACTACTAGAGCGAGTTCTACTGTTCCAGAACTACTAGAGCGAGTTCTACTGTTCACAGAAACTACTAAGCGAGTTCTACTGTTCGCAGAACTACTAGAGCGAGTTCTACGTTCACAGAACTACTATAGTGAGGTCTACTGTTCGCAGAACTACTAGAGCGAGTTCTACCGTACTTAGAACTACTAGAGCGAGTTACTGTTCGCAGAACTACTAGAGCGATTCTACTATTAGAACTATAGAGCGAGGTTCTACTGTTCGCAGAACTACTAGAGCGAGTTCTACCGTACTTAGAACTACTAGAGCGAGGTCTACTGTTCACAGAAATACTAGAGCGAGGTCTACCGTTCGCAGAACTACTAGAGCGAGTTCTAACCGTACTTAGAACTACTAGAGCGAGGTCTACTGTTCGCAGAACTACTAGAGCGAGTTCTACTGTTCGCAGAACTACTAGATCGAGTTCTACCGTACTTAGAACTACTAGAGCGAGTTCTACCGTACTTAGAACTACTATAGCGAGGTCTACCGTTCGCAGAACTACTTGAGCGAGTTCTACTGTTCACAGAACTACTATAGTGAGGTCTACTGTTCGCAGAACTACTAGAGCGAGTTCTACCGTACTTAGAACTACTATAGCGAGTTCTACTGTTCACAGAACTACTAGAGCGAGTTCTACTGTTCACAGAACTACTAGAGCGAGTTCTACTGTTCACAGAACTACTAGAGCGAGTTCTACCGTACTTAGAACTACTATAGCGAGGTCTACTGTTCGCAGAACTACTAGAGCGAGTTCTACCGTACTTAGAACTACTATAGCGAGGTCTACTGTTCGCAGAAATACTAGAGCGAGTTCTACTGTTCACTAGAACTACTAGAGCGAGTTCTACCGTACTTAGAACTACTAGAGCGAGGTCTACCGTTCGCAGAACTACTAGAGCGAGTTCTACCGTACTTAGAACTACTAGAGCGAGGTCTACCGTTCGCAGAACTACTAGAGCGAGTTCTACCGTACTTAGAAACTACTAGAGCGAGGTCTACTGTTCGCAGAACTACTAGAGCGAGTTCTACCGTACTTAGAACTACTAGAGCGAGGTCTACTGTTCACAGAAATACTAAAGTGAGCTCTACTGTTCAAATAACTACAAGTGCATTTAAAATTAAGTTTTCTGTTTGAAGTTGAGCTATTTTCCTTGCTTTGTGGTTAAATAATATATTTGTTATACATATAAATATTAATAACAACTCTGTTGGCTTTCATTTTGTATTTTATTTGTATTTCATTGAGCTGGCCATGATAGAATAATTAATCAATTATCAACGCTTGATGGGACATTAAGTAACAATTATTACTCCACCTGAAATACTCCGTAGTAGCATAAACCAGGCTACTTATATAAGACTATTATATATGATTTTCAGAGTGAGTGGTTCCTTTCGTTGAATTTGGGTTAGGTATGTTGTGTCTCTATTCAGGTTAAGTTAGGGTAATCTACTAATAGATTGTATCAATATTAAATGCGAATAAAACACTTGAAGAAATGTTGGATAGTATAAGATCGTTTCGAAGCTTTATTATTTATTTTATAGATTTTTCAAACTATATATATTTCTTCTCAAGTTTTTCACACCATTTCAATTGTTTTATTTGGTTTTGAGAGCAATTTTGATTTAAAAAATTGTTGTTATAAGTATTTATTTGATATGTTTACCGATAAACGTCGTTAATTGTCAAGCAATCCTGCTGAAGTTTTCAGCATTCGTGTGTTCTGACAAAATCTTGTAAAATCTATATTTGAATATCATGAGATTAGATTTTTCTCTCTATGAAACTCAATGACTTATTCCTGATTTCTTATCCATTGTGTTTCACAACTCTTACTGTTTTCAAGACTCCCAGGCAAGGCATCTTGTTTAATTAGTGAGACCTAGTGTATAGAGCAGAATATCAAAAGCACAAGAAAGTTAAATAAAATATAATGAATGTACGGAAAAATTTCCTTTCAAACCCTTTACGCCCTTTTAGTTGTAAAGTGGTGTGTCTCCTTAAAGACCCCAGACCCGACTGCTTCAGTGGACGCATAGTCTAAGGCACTACTCTCCAAATATAATAGACTGACGATGACGGGAGAGATCGTGGCTCGATCCCAGTTTGGTGGTTTTCCAAAATAGTTTCCCCTCCCTCTTCACGCAAATGCTGATACACTTATTCTAAAAACAACATTCTTCTTCCCTATCCCATAAGCTTACAAACCTAATCGGAAGTAGGACCGCGGTATTATACATTAAAAAAGACCTTGGCCTATATACACATCATTAATGTGTTACTAGAACATGGAGTACAAAAACAACTCTAACTGAATACATATTTACATACTCACATATTTTAAAAATTGTTCTGGATGCTGTGTAAAACATGAACTCAAATTTTTTAATTTTGGTAAATTATTTTTTGTGTCATTTTACCTTCATTTCATGAAAAGCGAAACAAAAAGTTGAGGTTGAGTGTAATTATATTGTAACGGAATTTAAATGTGTTCCCTTTATTTTAGTCTATCAAATAAAGATTATGTAAAAATGGATCCTTTTTTATTTAACCAAATATTATATAAAATTACCAGTATAATAATCCTAGCTTCTTGATGCTTCTATCAAAAACAAACTTATATTTATTTCTCCATAAAATTGACATGTTAGATTTAATACCCTGAGTTTCCATAAAGTAAAGTTCTTGTTGGATAAACCCAAAGTGTTTTCTATAATCTGAGTCGTGTTTTCCCACGAGTTTATTTTATAGGTACAGTTGCTACCACTTCTTTGGTTTTACATGACAGCTATCAGTAATGCCAACATTGTCTTAAACTCATTTTTGTCAACATATTTGGAAATAATTATTATTTGCTAAGTATTATTATTATTATTATTACTAAAAATATTATCAATCACTTTTAACAATACTTCCCTAAGGATTGTAATAGAATTGTATTTTCCGTAATCAAATTTAAGAAAAAAAAGTCTAGTAAATTCATTCTAGTTTTTCTTTTAACTCTTGTGGCATTGTCAGGTTAAATAGAGCGTGAAATTATACATTTAATGGTGTCATATTTAGTTATTTATATTTTTATAACTGGCCTCGCATATTTTTAACATAAATAAATGGTTTGTGATAATAAAGACAAAAAGACATACAAAATGTTTGTGAAATAATTTAAAGTTTAAATTTTGTAAAACAGTAATAATACCATTCGACATCCAAACGGCAACAGGGTGGCCGACGTCATAAGCTGTCAGTATCATTTCATTTCAGTGCGTCATATTTGTTTTTGAAAGTAAGGCTGCTTTTGATAATTAATTTGTACTAAACAGCAAACGTTACTTTCTATAGAAAACAAACAATCAACGGTTATTCTTATTACAAAAATCTAACAATTTTAATTGACATTATAACAGTGATAAAACCACGTGCGCTTGTCAACAAATTGAAGTGAACAAAATACTTCATTGTTTGAGTATTTAAGCGTACCTAAGTTACTGTTAGTAATTTTATTACAAATTTTAGTAACACAGCGTCTGTTTTCAATATTAATTCGGCTACCTAGTAGTCCGTGTGTTCTTTTGTGAGTATAAGTTCGTGTTACACCCTCTCTGTTACCTTATAGTAATAGGCCACTACAAATACTACAAGGAAGGGAGGGAGTAACCTAACATACAAAATAATTGAAAGCAGCAATAGCCAGAGTTAAAAATGAGTATGATAGTTTATTGAAAAATATGACAACAATATGACACGTGGCCTTAAGGGTCAACCTGTAGCTGTATATTTTGCAATAGATAGTTTCAAAGAGAAACAAACGAATAGCAGGATGAGTCAAATTGACCATGTTTGCTTTAAAAATATAAAAGAAAACAAATAATAATCTTTACACAAATTTACGAACAATGTATAGCTTGATGAGCCCTTATTTTAGTTATTAAGAAAATGTCTAAGCTTCTAATGACTAAGATAGACATATTTACTGAAACGGTTATGTTATAAAAAACATTACATTTTAAACAAACGCAAGAGTTCAACTTCAGACCGTAAGACGAATCTCTCACGGGACTACAATAATGGCATCATTACAGTCTTTTAGTAAATCTTGGCATAAATGACAACCAACAATGGTTACTTAATTAATATTCATTTTAGAAGACTATGCAAAATTTCATGTTTATATACGACAAATAGCAAAATTTACTTTACATAAATATAAGAAAACAAATGAATGAATTTAAATGATTTTAAATTAAATTTAAATGCATCTCAACAAAACTTAGTAGAGTACGAACAGCAATTATAAGATATTTAAAAATGAATTAAAGAAACAATCGCTAAAGGCGACAACGAAATAATAGACTTTCAAAGTTAAAGTTCTCTTTTAGAAACACTCAAATTTTAACCAAAAATTACAAGTCTATCTCTGAAATAAAAAAAGTCCTAAATTTATTACCTATAGCGTCAATATTTAAATAAGAATTACAAAGATTTACACAGATTTACAATTTTCCTGGTAAAGTCCATTATCAGGAAAAATCGTCTCCTGACGATATCAAATATAAAAAGACCATAGAAGTTACTAGATTAATAGTCCACCCTCGGTGGTGTCCAGTCCAATAGTCAATGTTCTCTTCAGCGCCGACATGTTATATAGCGTCTCGTTGCCAAGGAAAACAAAGGTGGGAGAAGTCCAAACTAGCCGGTGACATCACGTTGCTGTACCGCTGCCTTCACTTGGACACGTAAACCATTTCTCTTCCCGCTCTCTGATTGGTCATCGCGTCTTCATCAAGATCACCCGATATTTGTTGTTAGTGATCTTTTCAACTGGAGTCGTTGATGACGCAGGTGATCAGGCAATGATTTGGAGGTTGATTCCACCCACCGCAAGAGGGCAGGTAAGTCCGAGCCCACGTCTAGAATGTTGTCCCGGTAGTCTCCCATCAGACACTTGTGACCAGGCAGACCGGAACATCAGCTGTTGAGACACCACGGCAGATCTGCCCCACTCGTCGAATTAGGACGTGTTGAAGTTAGGCCAGGCTTGAAGGGTGTGCTAGCCAGAAGATTCAGAGGGTAAGTACATGAACAGTTTATATAGAAGAGAGTTGATTGTGTATTATAATGTTTGTGTATAGCTTGAGACTACATGGAACTAGAATAGAGAAGAGTTCTATTCAAGGAGGTATAAGTTAATGTCGACGTTCTTCGGAGTGGGTAGTATGAATTGAAAGGGAATTTATGCTTGTAGGTTAACATGGGGTGGGATGGAGTTGCATAATTGTAACGTACTATACTAGCAACGTTACATTCGGTGTATGATCATGTTATCCTTGGAAAATATACAGCTTATTAGAGAACTTTAAAAAAATATTTTTCCAATATAATATTGAGGCGTGTGATGAAAAAATAGCGAGTGTTTCTCATTATTATAAAATTCAAGTCTTTGTTTCAAGATTAAAAAATATATCTTTTAGCCTCAAGATTGTGTTGTGTTGACCACTAGTCTAAACCTGGAGTGTTATGGTTTTTAAAGTATTCAAAAGTTATTATAACAAGAAAATAGATCAAGTAGAAACTCCTGGCAATATCAGAAAGAAACAACCGAGACCTGGAGTATATGTAGATTGATGATTGTACAAGAGATTCTGTTCAACAGGTCATATACAAAATGTCTCACGAAGGTCAGTGCAAATGTTTAGGTCAACTTGTATTGTGTTTCCCCTGTTGGTTCTTGAAAGGTTAGGTTTTGATAGTTTGCGATAGTTTCTACTAAAATAGGATAACTGCTTTATAACCTACATATAAATGAAGCTGACTTTTCATGCATGAATAAATTAACCAAACAAACAATGTGATGGAGCAAAGGTAAAAGCATATGTTTGTCAATATTTTCCCCTCTTTTTTTAATTGTGTAAATTAAGAAAAGAAAATCAAATTATCATAATGTCGGTACGTTATGATTTTACGTGTCCTTGTGAGTATAATTACAATGTAAAACTATTCATTATTCGATATTTTATCAAAACAATCTCTTATAGCCTACTAGATAGCTGTTGCCCGCGGCTTTGCTCGCGTGGAAGTTGATTATATACAAATACGAAAATATACATATGTATTTACAGATTAATTTAAAATATTACGTTACGTTGATGACCATAGCTTGACCTCAGATCAAAAATAATGCAAGTCCGATACAAACTTTCACCCCTTTTTTCATCCCTTATTAAATAAAATTTCCAAAATTCCTGAAACACGTATTTATTTATTTTACGTCAATAACCGAAATTCAAAATTTTGTTTATGTAACTTTCAAAATGACGGACTTTCATACATATTATCATGCATATTATCATCCCCTATTTTGACCCCTTAGGGTGTAATTTTCTAAAATCCTTTCTTAGTGGGTGCCTACATAACAAAATGACTATACAGTCCGAATTTCATGCTTGTAGCCTTGATAGTTTGCGCTCAGCGATGATGAATCAGTCAGTAAGGACATGTTATTTTATAAGTATAGATGATAGATGTACAAGTTTTGGCACTAACTCCCCGGTTGTTGGCTGGCTACTTTTTAATCCAATCCTAATTCAAGGTGTGGGCTACAATATATTTCTTAACACTAGCAATTTCAACATTATTTGATGTCTATTTATTTGTGACTGATTAATATTGACTATTTATAAAAAATAATTATTAATACTAGGCCTAACATCAACATATCAAGGTCAACATTAAATAAAAACTAAATAAAACCGTAATATATGTTTCTTGTACGGACCCAAATTTTGACTATCAAAAGTGACAGCTGATAAACATATGTTTTTGCAGATCATATGGTTTGGCGTAAGTTAATATAATTTGATCTGGAACCTTGTACTAGCTGTTAGGCAAAAACAAAGAAGCCTTGAACGGCCTAAAAGCAGTCAAGCTCCGGAAATAAAATGTTAGATCACAAACCTGACAGCTTGAGTGACGTATGTTGTTACATAGAGGAAACACTGAGCAAGAAACTCATGAAGGGGAGAAGGGAGTGTGTGAAACAGAACAGTCTTAGAGAATACAAGGACATGAGCTGGGGATGTTGACAAGGAACACAGTCTTGGAGGATACAAGGACACGAGCTGGGAGTGTTGACAAGGAACACAGTCTTAGAGGATACAAGGACATGAGCTGAGGAGTGTTGACAAGGAACACAGTCTTGGAGGATACAAAGACACGAGCTGAGGAGTGTTGACAAGGAACACAGTCTTGGAGGATACAAAGACACGAGCTGGGGAGTGTTGACAAGGAACACAGTCTTGGAGGATACAAGGACATGAGCTGAGGAGTGTTGACAAGGAACACAGTCTTGGAGGATACAAAGACACGAGCTGGGGAGTGTTGACAAGGAACACAGTCTTGGAGGATACAAAGACACGAGCTGGGGAGTGTTGACAAGGAACACAGTCTTGGAGGATACAAATACACGAGCTGGGGAGTGTTGACAAGGAACACAGTCTTAGAGAATACAAGGACATGAGCTGGGGAGTGTTGACAAGGAACACAGTCTTGGAGGATACAAAGACACGAGCTGAGGAGTGTTGACAAGGAACACAGTCTTGGAGGATACAAAGACACGAGCTGGGGAGTGTTGACAAGGAACACAGTCTTGGAGGATACAAAGACACGAGCGGGGGAGTGTTGACAAGGAACACAGTCGTGGAGGATAAAAAGACACGAGCTGGGGAGTGTTGACAAGAAACACAGTCTTGGAGGATACAAGGACATGAGCTGAGGAGAGTTGACAAGGAACACAGTCTTGGAGGATACAAAGACACGAGCTGGGGAGTGTTGACAAGGAACACAGTCTTGGAGGATACAAGGACACGAGCTGGGGAGTGTTGACAAGGAACACAGTCTTGGAGGATACAAAGACACGAGCTGGGGAGTGTTGACAAGGAACACAGTCTTGGAGGATACAAAGACACGAGCTGGGGAGTGTTGACAAGGAACACAGTCTTGGAGGATACAAATACACGAGCTGGGGAGTGTTGACAAGGAACACAGTCTTAGAGAATACAAGGACATGAGCTGGGGAGTGTTGACAAGGAACACAGTCTTGGAGGATACAAAGACACGAGCTGAGGAGTGTTGACAAGGAACACAGTCTTGGAGGATACAAAGACACGAGCTGGGGAGTGTTGACAAGGAACACAGTCTTGGAGGATACAAGGACATGAGCTGGGGAGTGTTGACAAGGAACACAGTCTTGGAGAATACAAGGACATGAGCTGAGGAGTGTTGACAAGGAACACAGTCTTGAGGATACAAGGACATGAGCTGGGGACTGTTGACAAGGAACACAGTCTTGGAGGATACAAAGACACGAGCTGGGGAGTGTTGACAAGGAACACAGTCTTGGAGGATACAAAGACACAAGCTGGGGAGTGTTGACACGGAACACAGTCTTGGAGGATACAAAGACACGAGCTGGGGAGTGTTGACAAGGAACACAGTCTTGGAGGATACAAAGACACGAGCTGGGAGTGTTGACAAGGAACACAGTCTTGGAGGATACAAATACACGAGCTGGGGAGTGTTGACAAGGAACACAGTCTTGGAGGATACAAAGACACGAGCTGGGGAGTGTTGACAAGGAACACAGTCTTGGAGGATACAAAGACACGAGCTGGGAGTGTTGACAAGGAATACATTCTTGGAGGATACAAAGACACGAGCTGGGAGTGTTGACAAGGAACACAGTCTTGGAGGATACAAAGACACGAGCTGGGGAGTGTTGACAAGGAACACAGTCTTGGAGGATACAAAGACACGAGCTGGGGAGTGTTGACAAGGAACACAGTCTTAGAGAATACAAGGACATGAGCTGGGGAGTGTTGACAAGGAACACAGTCTTGGAGGATACAAATACACGAGCTGGGGAGTGTTGACAAGGAACACAGTCTTAGAGAATACAAGGACATGAGCTGGGGAGTGTTGACAAGGAACACAGTCTTGGAGGATACAAAGACATGAGCTGGGGAGTGTTGACAAGGAACACAGTCTTCGAGGATACAAAGACACGAGCTGAGGAGTGTTGACAAGGAACACAGTCTTGGAGGATACAAGGACATGAGCTGAGGAGTGTTGACATCATCGGCAGTCTAGTTTACTGCGAGATTAGCGCGTTACACCACTCGGCCACCAAGACGAGTACAAGTGTGTTAAATACTTAAAGTAAAAATAAATTAATTAACCAGTATATTTTTTATTATTTTAGTAACAATGTTCGTGGTATGAGTTTTATTTATGATTAGTGAAATAATTAATATGTAGTGTTTTTCTTTCAGCTTCTTAAGATATATTAAAAATAAATTTTACTTTACCTGTTTATTATAATTAATAGTGAAAATATTAGAATTGAATGGTGAAACCCTGTGAATGATCAACATATGCCTCAACAACCCACCTTGGTGGTGTAGTTGGCTAACGCGCTAGTTTCATGTTGAGCCAGACTGCCGAGGACGGGCAGATTGAGGTTCGAATCTCGGTCGTGTGAACTGTAGGTGGCTTTTCCTAAATGGTTTTCCACTCTCCCTTACGCAAATGTGGGTTTCCTTCCTCTAAATTCAACCTTCCCAATTCCTAAATATTAGCTTAATTAGTACTTAAACGTATAACCCGAAAGAGTAGTAATACGCGGCTCTAAATAAAGATAATTATCCCAACAATACGTATGTTGCATTTGTAGGCGTGATCTGTAAGCTGGTTATGCAATATAGGTCCGATGTCTAGAAAACGTAACTTCACTTTTGTACGCGTATATATAATGCAAAAATATCAGTTTAAAATGTTAGCTAATCCATACTAAAATCCAGCAATGGAGCACAAGGCCAATAATATTTGTAAGCCTGAGAACCCGAAGTTTGTTTTTCTAGATAAACTATCCACTACATGAATTTTGAAGTTGTTATGACCTTTTACAAAATATGTCTCTATAACATTCCATTTTCCGAAGTCTTAGGGCAAACAGAAACTTTAATTTGTCTCGACAAGTTAACATATTTGGAGCTGTAAATTCAGATATTTCCTTTCTTGGGCCCCCTCGGAAAGAAATAGTATTGTGATAGTCAAGGTAGATCTTATCACCCTCCTTTCTAAAATAATAAGAGGTGTATAATACTAATCTATTTCAAAGTTATTTGTCAAATTGAGTACAATATGTTCAAATAAATATATCAAGATCATATAGAAGACCAATATAATGTGGTTTTCTCAAAGTTCCTATATTGGTACCTACTCTATTCCCTATATAAGTTAACGACTTGCCTAGATGTATTAAAAAATTGTTGAACTATTTATTTTCTGCCAACACTTCCATAGCTAGCTTTGATAAAGATGGATCATTAGCACGCATAAATATAAATAATGATCTAACTGATTTATCCACTTGGCTTGAAAATAAACCGACTATATTTAAATGTGACTCAAACAAAAGACTTGAAATTCTCAATTAAATATGATCAACAAAAATATGACAATAGTGATATAATATTAAATAAAGACGAAATAGGACTTCTCAATAACGTCACATACTTAGGACATATTCTGGATGATAATCTAAAATGGACCTCACACATTAAATCATTGAGCAAGACTGTCCTAAAATATGTCGGTGTTTCTCTAGGCTAAGACATATTTTCCCAGTATCGATAATATAAAGTTTATACTTTGCTCTTGTATTTCCTCACCTATTCTATGGAAAATAATTTTGGGGGTTCGCCAACAATTATCATTTTTCAGATTTACAAGCCCATACTACACCATTGTTTATATTACTTAGATTCCTAAAGTTGAGAGAGCTAATCCTGATAAGGTTATAATACTGATGTATATCGTTGATCGTATAAATATTTATACTAATCCATCTTTTAAATATGTTGATTGAAGTTGACCGACTAGGAGCATGACCACTCAGGAACTTACTGTGTCAAAAGATAAAACTAGATTATTTAGCACCACATTTTACACCCCCCCCCACCCCCGATCAGGTTATACGATTATATACTAATTAAATTAGTGGTTTTATAAATTAGGAAGGTTATATTTATAGGAAGTGTAACCACATTTGCGTGGAGGGACAGTGAGAACAATTTTTAGAAAACAAACTCAGTCCATCCAACCAAGAGTCAAACCTCGAAATCCCCGTCATCAGCAATCTAGTCTACTGCGAGAGTAGTGCCTTAAACCATGCAGCCACCGATCGGGTATTTTATCTTTAAAAGGGTCACTTGAATATAATCTTTAACTCGACCCTACCCCATTGGTTAAATATATGACCACTCCGAAAGAGTTGCAGCCATGTTTAAATTTATCAATCTTACTAAATAAATGTTTTTAAAAAAAATGGTTTTTAGAAAAATGGTTGTATATATGTTTTATTTTCTATAA
>JBCFYV010000001.1:71217734-71249722 GCA_039000515.1 Timema cristinae | reverse complement strand
GCAGACTTAGCTCTTTCGACAAGATCGTGGTATGAAGATTAAAATATATAAATATTCTAATTATTTTTGATATCCAATGAATAAGTTAACTTTTTTCAATACATAAAATATGAAAATATCCGTTTTGTAACTACCATAGATTAGAATTGTATATTTTCCCAGTTCATTATGTGGGACATATTCTTAATTATTTGTATGTAGTATGTATGTTTATCATTTGACCTTGAGTCAGTCAAAGTGACCACTGTACTTGTGTTAGGCCTCCTGGTAGCAAATATGTACAACGCAATATATTTACCTGACCTAAAACCATACACAGTAGAACTTATTTAATTTGAAGTCCAAGGGATAGCTAAAATAAATTCGAAATATCCTAAATTCTAACTAATCAGCTGGTAGACAATAAATCAATAATCTCAAAATATGCTCCATATAAATACGCACATTTTATCTATGATATATAAATTCCACATAAAAATTCTAAACAAACATGAAAAAACAAGATACACTTTTAAATAGTTATCTTGGTTTGTTTTAATTTGCTTATCTTGACCAAATAAATTAAATCTTCAAGTTTACTGATTAAATTTAAAATGTGGTGTTTTACATTTGGTTAGGATTCAGTGAATCTCCTTAGGTTTTCCATCACTGTAAATTCTTCATAAACGGATGCTATTGGTTATTTATTCTGCTTGGATGTCTGTACTGTCTTCTCATCAGAGGATTCTTGGAGATCTTTGTTCTTTACGTCTTCAAAAATCTCCCCATCCGTCAACGTCCAGCGTCGTTAAGTTAGGTTCGAAATGAGTAGGAAATCGAAAAAAATAACAATGTATGAGCTTCGAATTATCCAAATATTTCCTTATAAATTAGAAATAAATATTATTTTCTACCATTGATTTGGGTAGGAAATTCATAGAAAATCAAGGTGGGTTCGATTTATACAATTTTTCAAATTAATCAATGTCGGACTATCCAAATCCTACTGTACTAGGGAACGATATGAACACAATCAAGTAATTTATTTTTATTTAAAAGTGGATTTTCAGGCATTTGAAGCTCTTGGTACGTTAACGAGTTGAACCTTTAGTTTATAGTGAGCTCCGAATAACTCGTAGAATGCCTGATGAAACTTGTCTTGTTAAGTTTTATAAATTAGAGCAATCTTTAGCTGCGAATTTATTCACAAAAAGTAATTAAAATAAACCATTTTAGCCAAAGTCCGCTTCAGTGACCACGTGGCCTAGCGCGATACTCTCTCAGTAAAATGGACTGCCGTTGACAGGGTGACAGAGGGTCATTTTTATATAGTGGTTTTTAACTCTCCCTACACGCAAATATGGTTACACTTCCCGTAAATATAGCCTTCCTAATCCTAAAAACCATCAGTGAAATTAGTACACAACTGTACAACCTAATCGGGTAGTAAGACGCGGTGCTAAGAAAAACTTGTTTTTTCCCAAAATTCGTTTCTGTTGTTATCACGGAACAGTTAGGTCTCTTGTTAAGTGAAAGACGCGCTTAGCTCCAAACCAGAATGCCAGGATTCTGGTTGTGGATGGTTTGCGATTCATCCTCACATCTGTATTTGTTTGGTCCTCACTTCACGTCCTTAAACAAGCATAGGTTGAGGATAGTAATGGTACTGACAGATTCTTCTAGCCTGGATTGCTGGGATGGGAAGGTCAGGGTTTGAGTCTCTGCCTGGTGAACTAAAGGGTTTTTCCTAGGAATATGAGTTCATCCCGAATGAATAATAAGACGTGATGGAAATAAAAAAGTTTAGGATAGCCCGAACAAAACAATTTTTATCATAGTATCTTACTATCCGCTTGGTTTATACGCTTTTCTAATAATCACACTAATATGTTAGGGATAAGGAAAGTTGAACTTAAAGAAATTGTACCCACAATTGAGTGGGAGAAGAGTTAAAAACCATTTAGTAAAAACAACCCTCAGTACAGCTGATCTGGTTTCTAGCACAGGTCTGCCTGTTATCGACAGTCCAGGCTATTGTAAGAGCGACGTGTCGACCACGCGGCCACCAAAACGGGTTGTTAACAAATGTTCCTCGAACTCAATCCAATCGGAGGAACATAACTCCGACTGAACTTGTGCTGAGGTTCCTTCTTCACATACCTGGTAACGGAAACCCAACTTCAACTGAAGTTGTTCTGTAAGAGCATACAGAGTTGAATGGGGAAACTCAAAGTTGATTGCAACGCGACTGACGAGTGACGCAGAATCTAGAGCTGTTCAGTCACGGCATATGTAAGATCGTTACAGTCTCCTAAGTTGCCGACATATGTAAGATCGTTACAGTCTCCTAAGTTGCCGACATATGTAAGATCGTTACAGTCTCCTAAGTTGCCGACATATGTAAGATCGTTACAGTCTCCTAAGTTGCCGACAGTATTTTGTTGTGCTAGGAAGTTTTTTTCAAGTGATGGTGTCAAAAAAAACATAAAAGTTTAATTCACGCAGTTAATTGTAAACTAGCCGTGTTCGTATGGCCATATTCCCGAAGGGTATTTTTCCAAATCTTTTCCACTACGTCGCTGACTATTGTTCCCACTCATATTGTTGTAGGGGTGAACGCTGTCATGTGTTTGTAGACATCTTGGCCACCTTCAGATGACGACTAGCCAGACACTGTTTGTAAACCAGTCCCTGGAGACTAGCAACTCTCTAGGGGGCAACTTCAGTCACAGCAGCGTTCCTGTCAATAGTCGCTCCTTGTATAAACGCGGTCTTAGCAGTCAGTTCAGGTGAGTGACAGCAAGTACTAGGATCACAAATCGCGAGTAAAGAATGATCTCCTTATGTTTATACAGAACAAGACTAATACGTAATTTGAAAGCAGCTCCTGTTCTCGGAGTAGAGAAACGTGCTCCTGTTCTCGGAGTAGCGTGCTCCTGTTCTCGGAGTAACGTGCTCCTGTTCTCGGAGTAGCGTGCTCCTGTTCTCGGAGTAGCATGCATCTGTTCTCGGAGTAACGTGCTCCTGTCCTTGGAGTAGCGTGCTCCTGTTCTCGGAGTAACGTGCTCCTGTTCTCGGAGTAGCGTGCTCCTGTTCTCGGAGTAGCATGCTCCTGTTCTCGGAGTAACGTGCTCCTGTTCTCGGAGTAGCGTGCTACTGTTCTCGGAGTAACATGCTCCTGTTCTTGGAGTAGCGTGCTCCTGTCCTTGGAGTAGCGTGCTCCTGTTCTCGGAGTAACGTGCTACTGTTTCGGAGTAACGTGCTCCTGTTCTCGGAGTAGCGTGCTCCTGTTCTCGGAGTAGCATGCTCCTGTTCTCGGAGTAACGTGCTCCTGTCCTTGGAGTAGCATGCTCCTGTTCTCGGAGTAACGTGCTTCTGTTCTCGGAGTAGCGTGCTCCTGTTCTCGGAGCAACGTGCTCCTGTTCTCGGAGTAGCGTGCTCCTGTTCTCGGAGTAGCATGCTCCTGTTCTCGGAGTAACGTGCTCCTGTCCTTGGAGTAGCATGCTCCTGTTCTCGGAGTAACGTGCTTCTGTTCTCGGAGTAGCGTGCTCCTGTTCTCGGAGTAGCGTGCTCCTGTTCTCGGAGTAGCATGCTCCTGTTCTCGGAGTAACGTGCTCCTGTCCTTGGAGTAGCTTGCTCCTGTTCTCGGAGTAGCGTGCTCCTGTTCTCGGAGTAACGTGCTCCTGTCCTTGGAGTAGCATGCTCCTGTTCTCGGAGTAACGTGCTTCTGTTCTCGGAGTAGCGTGCTCCTGTTCTCGGAGTAGCGTGCTCCTGTTCTCGGAGTAACGTGCTTCTGTTCTCGGAGTAACGTGCTCCTGTCCTTGGAGTAGCGTGCTTCTGTTCTCGGAGTAGCGTGCTCCTGTTCTCGGAGTAGCGTGCTCCTGTTCTCGGAGTAACGTGCTTCTGTTCTCGGAGTAACGTGCTCCTGTCCTTGGAGTAGCGTGCTCCTGTTCTCGGAGTAACGTGCTCTTGTTCTCGGAGTAGCGTGCTCCTGTTCTCGGAGTAACGTGCTTCTGTTCTCGGAGTAGCGTGCTCCTGTTCTCGGAGTAGCGTGCTCCTGTTCTCGGAGTAGCATGCTCCTGTTCTCGGAGTAACGTGTTTGTAACGTTCTGGAATTACGTTACCGCGATGGGTGCCTATTGACGAATTATGATTAATACACTTTTCATTTTGACATGTTTTTTATTGCTGAATTAGTTTAATTAATGCGAAAATAAATCATGTCGAAATATATACGCGGGCTAGCGCGGACAGGTGTTGCTAGACGCCAAACTCCCAACTCCCAACTGAACACTCCCTTTACGTTGCACCATTCCTTGTATATATTCCTCGGTCATGGAAGCTTCGAGAAGGTTTAGTTTAGAAAAACAAAATACAAGACAAAAACATCTCTGTGCTACTCGAAGCTTCGAGAGCCGGAAAATGACTCAAGTTACATTTTAAAATCTCTCTTCGAACCTTCGAGAAGAGGAAGTTACTATTAAAATTATATATATTGTCAAACTGACTTGACTGGTGTCACGTGCGTGACGTCACTGATCAGTGGCTTTTGCCTTCTTAGAAGAAGAAGTGCTTTAAGCGCCATTTAATATACTATATAATTTAAATGAAATAAGATATGTTTATAAAATTAGGACGATATTATTGTCAATGCTTTCACATACTTTTCAGGGGCAAATCAATTACATTACACTGTTCTCGGAGTAACGTGCTTCTGTTCTCGGAGTAGCGTGCTCCTGTTCTCGGAGTAGCGTGCTCCTGTTCTCGGAGTAACGTGCTTCTGTTCTCGGAGTAACGTGCTCCTGTCCTTGGAGTAGCGTGCTCCTGTTCTCGGAGTAACGTGCTCCTGTTCTCGGAGTAGCGTGCTCCTGTTCTCGGAGTAGCATGCTTCTGTTCTCGGAGTAGCGTGCTCCTGTTCTCGGAGTAACGTGCTCCTGTCCTTGGAGTAACGTGCTTCTGTTCTCGGAGTAGCGTGCTCCTGTTCTCGGAGTAGCGTGCTCCTGTTCTCGGAGTAACGTGCTTCTGTTCTCGGAGTAACGTGCTCCTGTCCTTGGAGTAGCGTGCTCCTGTTCTCGGAGTAACGTGCTCCTGTTCTCGGAGTAGCGTGCTCCTGTTCTCGGAGTAACGTGCTTCTGTTCTCGGAGTAGCGTGCTCCTGTTCTCGGAGTAGCGTGCTCCTGTTCTCGGAGTAGCATGCTCCTGTTCTCGGAGTAACGTGCTCCTGTTCTCGGAGTAGCGTGCTCCTGTTCTCGGAGTAGCGTGCTCCTGTTCTCGGAGTAGCGTGCTCCTGTTCTCGGAGTAACGTGCTCCTGTCCTTGGAGTAGCGTGCTCCTGTTCTCGGAGTAACGTGCTCCTGTCCTTGGAGTAGCGTGCTCGGAGTAGCGTGCTCCTGTTCTCGGAGTAACGTGCTCCTGTCCTTGGAGTAGCGTGCTCCTGTTCTCGGAATAACGTGCTTCTGTTCTCGGAGTAGCGTGCTCCTGTTCTCGGAGTAACGTGCTCCTGTCCTTGGAGTAGCGTGGTTGTGAGTGATGAATGTTTAAAGAGGTCGCTAAGCTGGAGGCACGTCCAAGATGTGTTAAACAATGCATGCAGCTCTTCAGAGAGAAGTCAGGCCGGCCACGAGGGGGCCATTAGCCCTCTCTTGGAGGTGACACAATGACCCTAGAGACCAACTAATGTCTGACCCGGTTAACCAGATAAATTACAAACACGGTTAATCTGCAACCAAACGTTACTTCGAAATGTGTATTTCTTAAGGCTTTATTGGATCCATCCTGGCTATGCGTATTTGATTATACTCGTGGGTTAGGAATGAGGAAGGTATAATTTAGAGGGAAGGTACCCACATTTGCGTAAAGCAGGAAAGGAGATCTCATAAGGGAAAACTACACTCAGTTAACCCAGCAGGGGTCAAAACCTGGGCTCCACGACTCCATAATATACGAGTTTGAGTATTTATCCGTGTGCTACTGAGTCTGACCAAAAGTAAGAAAACTAAAAGCGTTATTTTATCTACTTTAAAATGTATTTTTTTAGCTATCAATTGTATTGTAAGTAAACCCACCTCGGTGATCCCATGGTCTAAGGCGCTACTCTCGCAATAGACTAGCCTGCCAATGATCGGGAGATCGTCGCGCGGTACCAGTCAGGTGTAATGAGGTTGGTTTTCCCTAAATGGTTTCCCACTTTCTCCCCGAACAAATGCGGGTACATTTACTCTGATTCCAGCCTTCCTCATCCCTAGCCCATTAGCGTAATGAGTACATAAGTGTAGGTATAACACGAATGGATAAGAATAGCAAAGAGGAGTTTTACAGTTGCCACGGGGTAAGATGTGGATGTTCGTTGCAAAAACAATATAAATGGTAGGTCTGGTGCACCACACACACTTTCCCTCGCTTGTATATTCAAATAAACATTTACTAAAAACTAGTAATAATTGTGAAACGAAATAATAGGTATACACATTGTTGTAGAAACACTACACCAAATAATATAAATTAAGTAAAATAAACTGTTACAGAACAATTGAGAAAAGAGAACAAAGAGCATAAGAATAAAATTAACTTTCTAAGACCAGAATTAAAAAGTGTACATATATATGTTTATAGCTTAGAAACTACTGGTTTTATGAAAATATGTCTCAAATAAAAGATTTTTATCTTTAACTGTATTACAGCTTTACAATGAAAATATATTTTGCAGAGATATGATGAAAATTGGCAAATTTCCCTCATGTAAATTACCCTCAAAGTTCTTTTCATGAGAAAATGAGAGTTACCATCTTACTTATAATGATAAAAAGGGTCTAGATATAAAACATAATCAAAATGGTCATACCCAATTTCGAGAAAATCTATTTTTCTCTTTTTACCCTTCAGTAAACTAGCATTAAATTTATGGATGGGTATCTCATTCCAAAACCCCCTTGGGGGGACCTTATGAAAACACCAGATACAAAAGTTTATCCAATCGATAAAATAGTTTCGGCTCTAGCCCAAAAAGAAAAGTTAGTTATAAGTTTTTAATATTTTTAGAAATAGGGGTTATATTTCTCCTAATATCGCCCCCCTCTTTCAACCCCCACAAACAGTCACGAAGCATCACAAATAACTAGCATAATCAAGTGATACTCTGTTTATTTAGCTATGTAAATATTAAAATAGATTCATAAAGCTATCCATCAAAACAAACCCCACAAATAAATGTTTTTCTATTTCTGTCATAGCCGCAACATACAGTGTGACCCCACCGATGACATTATGTACACTGAGCCCATTTCTCACCATGTTTGTCATTGGAGAAACATTTATCACACACAAAACACTGAGCATCTTCATCTTTTTCACTGTTTTCATCATCCGTTTCTATAAAACTCAGGTGGTCATCTCGTCTTCTGACGATGACGAGGAAACCGTGCTACGTTTATTGCTTACCCCTCTTTCCTCGCGTACCTCTCTGAGAAGCTGACGGATTTGGTAGCGTAGTCCCTGATTTATTTTGTAATGCAAGTAGTCTTTTCTCGCCTATCTCTCTCTCTTTTCGAGCATGATCCTCCATTACTTTGTTTTTGTGTGATGATCCTGTCACAAGAACTGCAGCACTATGGCGAGAAATCTGGTGAGCAGCTTTGTTATTTTATATTGTTGGAACGGGATTTATTTCTGCTGATAAAGTGAAAGGAGGATCACCATTGTTGTTATCTTTTTCCTGTAGATCTTCTGAAATGAATTCATGATCTTGGAAAACATTCTATTCATCGGAAACAAGCCAGTTTTCCTGAATCCATTTACTGATACTTCTACTGTAGCTGATTTCACATAAACTTTCCCCATCAGGTTAGCAATTTGATAGCTTGTTACTACTTGGCCAGGGTTGTTTCTAAGCCAATTCTCAATTTCTTGGGAGTAATATGTTTTGAACGGATTCATGAAAGCCACATCTAACGGCTGCATACGGTGTGTACAGTGAGGTGGTAGGCACACAATTTCCACTCGGTTAGTTCGAGCCATGTGTATTGCCCAGCTAACACAAGAACCACAGTGTCTGTAAGTGAGAGTTTCACAGTAGCAATGATGGTAAAAAAAACTCCACTTGTATCCATCCAGTCATGTGAGTGGCACCAATTGTTCCAGGGGCAGCTCCCTCTAGTAGCTCTTTCTGCATATTCTTACGAGGGAACACCATTAACTCCGGAGGCACTGTCACAAGAGCACCCCTTTCAGCGGATGATATTGATGACACTTGTCTCTTACCCTTCAATACCACAACTTTGCTTGTTTTGTGTTGAATGACCGTGAGACCAGTTTCATTAACATTGAATAACCTATTGGTGAGAAATTGTCTTTTTGCATTTCGGATTCAAACACATCAAAAAACTTTGATACTTTTTCGGGCATGAAGCCTTCACTCTGGAAAAACTGGTTGGTTAAGGCTTTCGAAGAGTTAACTGAGGACGCCTTTTAAAGAATCGTGAAAGCCATTTCTTTCCTGCTGCCTCTTTTTTGTTAGAAAATAGGTGTAACAGTTTTGTTTTTCATGGCTAGTTGGAATGTCGTGTGCCTTATGTCCCTTGTCGTCAAGCCAAATAAATGTTTCTCCATAATTAAACAATATTTCACCAACTCACCTCCAAGCTCATTAGGAAGAACAGGCTTCCTGCCCAAACTACCTTTAACTATTTTTTCAATATTTTCTTCTTTAATTTTCACATAATCTACATTATAAGATATTGACGCTTTCTTTAAACACATTTCTTTTTTCTAACTGCTGCAACAGCGACACACATGCTGCCTTCATCCCATATTTGGTGAATACATCCGCAATATAAAGGGAAAGGAATATTTAAAATATTGTAATTTAATTGGGGTCTTAATATCATCCCTTGGAAGAAATTAGGAACTAGTTAGGGGACGATAATGTGCATCTAAACACATTTCAATGGTGGCCTTACTGTTAGAACAAATAAAGAGAATTCACTATTGGTTAAACAAAGACGAACAATGTTTCCCACACTCTATGCTTAGAGTGAATGAGAAAGCAGAAAACATACCTTAGCGTGGTTGGCTGTTGACTAATGTTATCAAATCTCTGATACTGTGATTTCATAAAACTAATACAACGCAACTGCACTATTCTCCCCAACATGGCTGTTTTGCTCTCGGTACAACCTCCACCAGCTACCGGTAGGTTACAGCACTTAACAGGCCAAGATGACGGTGGACGAGATTAGAAGCGGGGACGATATTCGGGTACTTCCCTTACAGAGAGCGTTCTTAATAGGGCTAGCAAGTCTTTATTTTAAAATCTAACAGAGGTTTATATACCTCATAGGCTATTGAAGAATAAGGTAAAAACATTGTTTAGTCGTGGCGGAAAATATGCAAAGCTCCACTAAACTAGCTTTACTATCCCCACTACTATGGAGTACAATTTGGTAAAGGGGCTGCTATATACAACATATTTTTAAAAATATTGAAAGGAACCGTTTTATAAAACACACACACACACACACACACTTACTTTTTAGTAACATTTCTAGGAACTCATATCGTAATTGAGAACCAAATTTTTGCTAGTTCTAGAGGAGAAGGTCCAAAAATTATGAGCTATTTTTTTTAGCAAGTAAAAGGGTATTATAAAGAATATATCTAGACTTAACCTAAAAGGTACATTTCGTTTACCCCGAACTTTCAAAACTCGCCTTGAATATCTCCGTTCTGGTGTAGCTTATAATATAGAGTCATAGTGTAATGGGTCAAGGTAAGACTGCTACAATTCAGGCTGAACGGAGTGTATATTCTTCCAAGAGAAATGTCGCTATTTCAAGAAAAACATTTGAATTTATGAAACCAAATACAGACATATAACCGCTTCGGTGGCCGCATAGTCTAACGCGCAACTCTTGTGAGTGTACATAGGCGTATAGCCCTAACGGGTAGTAAGACGCGGTGTTAAGAACCAAACAAAAGACATACACACGGCTCCACAGGGTAGGTTAGGGTGTTTATATTACAACTTTCTATCTTCATATAATGAGTTTCTCGTCAAATGGCGCTATGCTCATGATATCCATTCAACCATTAATGTTGATATCACCGTGTGAAGAAATTAAACTCTACGTTTCTACTGGAGACATGTTTGATTTATGTTGGACAAAAAGGTGTTGATATACAACTGTAAAAACACCGCCTTCTCAGTCCCTTCCATCTCACCTTATAACACCGGCCCTTTCTCACGTCCCTTTCCATCTCACCTTATAAACACCGGCCCTTTCTCACGTCCCCTTCCATCTCACCTTATAAACACGCCCTTTCTCCCTCCTTCCATCTCACCTTATAAACACCGGCCCTTTCTCAGTCCCTTCCATCTCACCTATAAACACCGGCCCTTTCTCATCCCTTCCATCTCACCTTATTAATGGAATCTTTAATTTAGGTAGTGTACGCCTAATATTGAAAATATTGTATAAATGGTCTCATTAAAATAAAGTTACACGTTTTAACCCGAAAGCTTTATCCACCCCTGAACGAGCATTGGGGGTTGACGGGGCACAGGGAAACAGGGGGAAAGGGAAGGTGACGTATCACTTCTCTCGAGGCCACCCTACAGTCACACGACAAATTCAATCACCACACTTCAAAGACTACTTTGTTTCTTTGTGGCGCGATTTAGCTTCCGCTTCTAACACGATTTTCACGAGGAGTCTACTTTTTACTCCTACGAAAAGGATTATTTTCTTTTAAAGCTCCATTTCTATAATCTGCGGAGTGTTTCTTTAACCTATCTGCATGATTGGCTCCCGTCACCTGGAAAACGGTATCAACGCCTTCATCCATCCAAAGCAGAAGTGTCCTTTGTACTCTCTCATAATCTCATAGGCGGAAATTCTACATTTTGATTGGGGAGCCAACATTGAGCCCGGTGAGGTCCCCCAAGGCGAATATTACCGGATATTACCGGAGTGACATGAATGCACATCAGGGATTCCCAGAAATTGAGCCTGCCCTACTTACCAGTGAATACTTAATACTATCCACGCCTCTAATTAAGATATAAAAACTTAAAATTCACATACATCAACAACAAATATTATTAATACAGACGAACACTTCGCTTTATAAAATACAAACAATAATTTTCATTGTTGCAAGACATGATATGCCAGACAGTGCAAGGGAGTGATCTACAAGGACTGTTACCTACCAATAGTGATGTACTCTCTAGAAACAAGGGTAATGAAGGAACAGGATGGAAGCAGAATACAGGAGAGTGGAAATGAGGTTTCTGAGAAGCAGGATCGGTGTGACAAAATGTGACAGGATGAGAGATGAGAGAGTAAGAGGAATAGTAAAGGAATAGACAGTCCAGGACAGAGAAGGCACGACTAGGGTGGTATGTACATGTGAGAGGAATAGTAAAGGAAGAGACAGTCCAGGACAGGACAGAGAAGGACGACTAAGTGGTATGTCCATGTGAGAGGAATAGTAAAGTAAGAGACAGTCCAGAACAGGACAGAGAAGGCACGACTAAGGTGGTATGTCCATGTGAGAGGAATAGTAAAGGAAGAGACAGTCCAAGGACAGAGAAGGCACAACTAAGGTGGTATGTCCTTGTGAGAGGAATAGTAAAGGAAGATACAGTCCAGGACATGACAGAGAAGGCACAACTAAGGTGGTATGTACATGTGAGAGGAATAGTAAAGTAAGAGACAGTCCAGGACAGACAGAGAAGGCACAACTAGGGTGGTATGTACATGTGAGAGGAATAGTAAAGGAAGATACAGTCCAGGACAGGACAGAGAAGGCACAACTAGGGTGGTATGTACATGTGAGAGGAATAGTAAAGTAAGAGACAGTCCAGGACATGACAGAGAAGGCACAACTAGGGTAGGTTACATGTGAGAGGAATAGTAAAGTAAGAGACAGTCCAGGACAGGACAGAGAAGCACAACTAGGGTGGTATGTCCTTGTGAGAGGAATAGTAAAGTAAGAGACAGTCCAGGACATGACAGAGAAGGCACAACTAGGGTGGTATGTACATGTGAGAGGAATAGTAAAGTAAGAGACAGTCCAGAACAGGACAGAGAAGGCACAACTAAGGATGGTATGTCCATGTGAGAGGAATAGTAAAGGAAGAGAACAGTCCAGGACAAGACAAAGAAGGCACGACTAAGATGGTAGGTCCTTGTGAGAGGAATAGTAAAGGAAGAGACAGTCCAGGACAGCAGAGAAGACACGACTAGGGTGGTATGTCCATGTGAGAGGAATAGTAAAGGAAGAGACAGTCCAGGACAGGACAGAGAAGGCACGAACTAAGGTGGTATGTCCATGTGAGAGGAATAGTAAAGGAAGAGACAGTCCAGGACAGGACAGAGAAGGCACGACTAAGGTGGTATGTCCATTGTGAGAGGAATAGTAAAGGAAGAGACAGTCCAGGACAGGACAGAGAAGGCACGAACTAAGGTGGTATGTCCATGTGAGAGGAATATAAAGGAAGAGACAGTCCAGAACAGGACAGAGAAGGCACGACAAAGTGTGGTAGGTCCTTGTGAGAGGAATATAAAGGAAGAGACAGTCCAGAACAGGACAGAGAAGGCACGACTAAGGGTGGTATGTCCTTGTGAGAGGAATAGTAAAGGAAGAGACAGTCCAGGACAGGACAGAGAAGGCACGACTAAGGTGGTATGTCCATGTGAGAGGAATAGTAAAGGAAGAGACAGTCCAGACAGGACAGAGAAGGCACGACTAAGGTGGTATGTCCTTGTGAGAGGAATAGTAAAGGAAGAGACAGTCCAGGACAGGACAGAGAAGGCACAACTAAGGTGGTATGTCCTTGTGAGAGGAATAGTAAAGGAAGAGACAGTCCAGAACAGGACAGAGAAGGCAACACTAAGGTGGTATGTCCTTGTGAGAGGAATAGTAAAGGAAGAGACAGTCCAGACAGGACAGAGAAGGCACACTAAGGTGGTATGTCCTTGTGAGAGGAATAGTAAAGGAAGAGACAGTCCAGACAGGACAGAGAAGGCACAACTAAGGTGGTGTCCTTGTGAGAGGAATAGTAAAGGAAGAGACAGTCCAGAACAGGACAGAGAAGGCACAACTAAGGTGGTATGTCCTTGTGAGAGGAATAGTAAAGGAAGAGACAGTCCAGAACAGGACAGAGAAGGCACAACTAAGGTGGTATGTCCTTGTGAGAGGAATAGTAAAGGAAGAGACAGTCCAGAACAGGACAGAGAAGGCACACACTAAGGTGGTATGTCCTTGTGAGAGGAATAGTAAAGGAAGAGACAGTCCAGAACAGACAGAGAAGGCACAACTAAGGTGGTATGTCCTTGTGAGAGGAATAGTAAAGGAAGAGACAGTCCAGAACAGGACAGAGAAGGCACAACTAAGATGGTATGTCCTTGTAGAGGAATAGTAAAGGAAGAGACAGTCCAGACAGGACAGAGAAGGCACGACTAAGATGGTATGTCCTTGTGAGAGGAATAGTAAAGGAAGAGACAGTCCAGACAGGACAGAGAAGGCACGACTAAGGTGGTATGTCCTTGTGAGAGGAATAGTAAAGGAAGAGACAGTCCAGAACAGGACAGAGAAGGCACGACTAAGGTGGTATGTCCATGTGAGAGGAATAGTAAAGGAAGAGACAGTCCAGACAGGACAGAGAAGGCACGACTAAGATGGTAGGTCCTTGTGAGAGGAATAGTAAAGGAAGAACAGTCCAGGACAGGACAGAGAAGGCACGACTAAGGTGGTAGGTCCTTGTGAGAGGAATAGTAAAGGAAGAGACAGTCCAGGACAGGACAGAGAAGGCACGACTAAGGTGGTATGTCCTTGTGAGAGGAATAGTAAAGGAAGAGACAGTCCAGGACAGGACAGAGAAGGCACGACTAAGGTGGTATGTCCATGTGAGAGGAATACTAAAGGAAGAGACAGTCCAGAACAGGACAGAGAAGGCACGACTAAGGTGGTAGGTCCTTGTGAGAGGAATACTAAAGGAAGAGACAGTCCAGAACAGGACAGAGAAGACACGACTAAGGTGGTATGTCCTTGTGAGAGGAATAGTAATGGAAGAGACAGTCCAGGACAGGACAGAGAAGGCACGACTAAGGTGGTAGGTCCTTGTGAGAGGAATAGTAAAGGAAGAGACAGTTTAGAACAGGACAGAGAAGGCACAACTAAGATGGTAGGTCCTTGTGAGAGGAATAGTAAAGGAAGAGACAGTCCAGGACAGGATAGAGAAGGCACGACTAAGGAGGTATGTCCATGTGAGAGGAATAGTAAAGGAAGAGACAGTCCAGGACAGGACAGAGAAGGCACAACTAAGGTGGTATGTCCACGTGAGAGGAATAATAAAGGAAGAGACAGTCCAGAACAGGACAGAGAAGGCACAACTAAGGTGGTATGTCCTTGTGAGAGGAATAGTAAAGGAAGAGACAGTCCAGAACAGGACAGAGAAGACACAACTAGGGTGGTATGTCCATGTGGAGAGGAATAGTAAAGGAAGAAACAGGACAGAACAGGACAGAGAAGGCACAACTAAGGTGGTATGTCCTTGTGAGAGGAATAGTAAAGGAAGAGACAGTCCAGAACAGGACAGAGAAGGCACAACTAAGGTGGTATGTACTTGTGAGAGGAATAGTAAAGGAAGAGACAGTCCAGAACAGGACAGAGAAGGCACAACTAAGATGGTATGTCCTTGTAGAGGAATAGTAAAGGAAGAGAACAGACCAGAGCAGGACAGAGAAGGCACAACTAAGGTGGTATGTCCTTGTGAGAGGAATAGTAAAGGAAGAGACAGTCCAGAACAGGACAGAGAAGGCACAACTAAGGTGTATGTCCTTGTGAGAGGAATAGTAAAGGAAGAGACAGTCCAGAACAGGACAGAGAAGGCACAACTAAGATGGTAGGTCTATGTGAGAGGAATAGTAAAGGAAGAAACAGTCCAGAACAGGACAGAGAAGACACGACTAATGTGGTATGTCCTTGTGAGAGGAATAGTAAAGAAAGATACAGTCCAGAACAGGATAGAGAAGGCACGACTAAGGTGGTAGGTCCTTGTGAGAGGAATAGTAAAGGAAGAGACAGTCCAGAACAGGACAGAGAAGGCACAACTAAGGTGGTATGTCCTTGTGAGAGGAATAGTAATGGAAGAGACAGACCAGGACAGGACAGAGAAGGCACGACTAGGGTGGTATGTCCATGTGAGAGGAATAGTAAAGGAAGAGACAGTCCAGAACAGGATAGAGAAGGCACGACTAAGGTGGTATGTCCTTGTGAGAGGAATAGTAATGGAAGAGACAGACCAGGACAGGACAGAGAAGGCACGACTAGGGTGGTATGTCCTTGTGAGAGGAATAATAAAGGAAGAGACAGTCCAGGACAGGACAGAGAAGACACAACTAAGGTGGTATGTCCATGTGAGAGGAATAGTAAAGGAAGAGACAGTCCAGAACAGGACAGAGAAGGCACAACTAAGGTGGTATGTTCATGTGAGAGGAATAGTAAAGGAAGAGACAGTCCAGAACAGGATAGTGAAGGCACGACTAAGGTGGTATGTCCTTGTGAGAGGAATAGTAAAGGAAGAAACAGTCCAGAACAGGATAGAGAAGGCACGACTAGGGTGGTATGTCCTTGTTAGATGAATAGTAAAGGAAGAGACAGGACAGGACAGGACAGAGAAGGCACGACTAAGGTGGTATGTCCTTGTGAGAGGAATAGTAGAGGAAGAGACAGTCCAGGACAGGACAGAGAAGGCACGACTAGGGTGGTATGTCCTTGTTAGATGAATAGTAAAGGAAGAGACAGGACAGGACAGGACAGAGAAGGCACGACTAAGGTGGTATGTCCTTGTGAGAGGAATAGTAGAGGAGAGACAGTCCAGGACAGGACAGAGAAGGCACGACTAGGGTGGTATGTCCTTGTTAGATGAATAGTAAAGGAAGAGACAGGACAGGACAGGACAGAGAAGGCACGACTAAGGTGGTATGTCCTTGTGAGAGGAATAGTAAAGGAAGAGACAGTCCAGGACAGGACAGAGAAGGCACGACTAAGGTGGTATGGCCAAGTGAGAGGAATAGTAGAGGAAGAGACAGTCCAGGACAGGACAGAGAAGGCACGACTAAGGTGGTATGGCCAAGTGAGAGGAATAGTAAAGGAAGAGACAGTCCATTACAGGACAGAGATGGCATGACTAAGGTGGTATGTCCTTGTGAGAGGAATAGTAAAGGAAGAGACAGTCCAGGACAGGACAGAGAAGGCACGACTAAGGTGGTATGGCCAAGTGAGAGGAATAGTAATGGAAGAGACAGTCCAGGACAGAGAAGACACGACTAAGGAGGTATGTCCATGTGAGAGGAATAGACAAGGAAGAGACAGTCCAGACAGGACAGAGAAGGCACGACTAAGGTGGTATGTCCTTGTGAGAGGAATAGTAAAGAAGAGACAGTCCAGCACAGGACAGAGAAGGCACGACTAAGGTGGTATGTCCTTGTGAGAGGAATAGTAAAGGAAGAGACAGTCAGGACAGAGAAGACACGACTAAGGAGGTATGTCCATGTGAGAGGAATAGACAAGGAAGAGACAGTCCAGGACAGGACAGAGAAGGCACGACTAAGGTGGTATGTCCTTGTGAGAGGAATAGTAAAGGAAGAGACAGTCCAGGACAGGACAGAGAAGGCACGACTAAGGTGGTATGGCCAAGTGAGAGGAATAGTAATGGAAGAGACAGTCCAGGACAGGACAGAGAAGGCACAACTAAGATGGTATGTCCTTGTGAGAGGAATAGTAAAGGAAGAGACAGTCCAGGACAGAGAAGACACGACTAAGGAGTTATGTCCATGTGAGAGGAATAGTAAAGGAAGAGACAGTCCAGGACAGGACAGAGAAGGCACGACTAAGGTGGTATGTCCTTGTGAGAGGATTAGTAAAGGAAGAGACAGTCCAGGACAGGACAGAGAAGGCACAACTAAGGTGGTATGTCCTTGTGAGAGGAATAGTAGAGGAAGAGACAGTCCAGGACAGGACAGAGAAGGCACGACTAAGGTGGTATGTCCTTGTGAGAGGAATAGTAAAGGAAGAGACAGTCCAGGACAGGACAGAGAAGACACGACTAAGGTGGTATGTCCTTGTGAGAGGAATAGTAAAGGAAGAGACAGTCCAGGACAGAGAAGACACGACTAAGGAGGTATGTCCATGTGAGAGGAATAGTAAAGGAAGAGACAGTCCAGGACAGGACAGAGAAGGCATGACTAAGGTCGTATGTCCTTGTGAGAGGAATACTAAAGGAAGAGACAGTCCAGGACAGGACAGAGAAGACACGACTAAGGTGGTATGTCCTTGTGAGAGGAATAGTAAAAGAAGAGACAGTCCAGGACAGAGAAGACACGACTAAGGAGGTATGTCCATGTGAGAGGAATAGTAACGGAAGAGACAGTCCAGGACAGGACAGAGAAGACACGACTAAGGTGGTATGTCCTTGTGAGAGGAATAGTAAAGGAAGAGACAGTCCAGGACAGGACAGAGAAGACACGACTAAGGTGGTATGTCCTTGTGAGAGGAATACTAAAGGAAGAGACAGTCCAGGACAGGACAGAGAAGACACGACTAAGGTGGTATGTCCTTGTGAGAGGAATAGTAAAGGAAGAGACAGTCCAGGACAGAGAAGACACGACTAAGGAGGTATGTCCATGTGAGAGGAATAGTAAAGGAAGAGACAGTCCAGGACAGGACAGAGAAGACACGACTAAGGTGGTATGTCCTTGTGAGAGGAATAATAAAGGAAGATACAGTCCAGGACAGGACAGAGAAGACACGACTAAGGTGGTATGTCCTTGTGAGAGGAATAGTAAAGGAAGAGACAGTCCAGGACAGAGAAGACACGACTAAGGTGGTATGTCCATGTGAGAGGAATAGTAGAGGAAGAGACAGTCCAGGACAGGACAGAGAAGGCACAACTAAGGTGGTATGTCCTTGTGAGAGGAATAGTAAAAGAAGTACAGTCCAGGACAGGACAGAGAAGACACGACTAAGGTGGTATGTCCTTGTGAGAGGAGTAGTAAAGGAAGATACAGTCCAGGACAGGACAGAGAAGGCACAACTAAGGTGGTATGTCCTTGTGAGAGGAATATGTAAAGGAAGAGACAGTCCAGGACAGAGAAGGCACAACTAGGGTGGTATGTCCTTGTGAGAGGAATAGTAAAGGAAGAGACAGTCCAGGATAGGACAGAGAAGACACGACTAAGGTGGTATGTCCTTGTGAGAGGAATAGTAGAGGAAGAGACAGTCCAGGACAGGACAGAGAAGGCACAACTAAGGTGGTATGTCCTTGTGAGAGGAATAGTAAAAGAAGATACAGTCCAGGACAGGACAGAGAATACACGACTAAGGTGGTATGTCCTTGTGAGAGGAATAGTAAAGGAAGAGACAGTCTAGGACAGGACAGGACAGAGAAGACACGACTAGGGTGGTATGTCCTTGTTAGATGAATAGTAAAGGAAGAGACAGTCCAGAACAGGACAGAGAAGGCACGACTAAGATGGTATGTCCTTGTAGAGGAATAGTAAAGGAAGAGACAGTCCAGGACAGGACAGTGAAGGCACAACTAAGGTGGTATGTCCTTGTGAGAGGAATAGTAAAGGAAGAGACAGTCCAGAACAGGACAGGGAAGGCACAACTAAGATGGTATGTCCTTGTAGAGGAATAGTAAAGGAAGAGACAGTCCAGAACAGGACAGAGAAGGCACCACTAAGGTGGTATGTCCTTGTGAGAGGAATAGTAAAGGAAGAGACAGTCCAGAACAGGACAGAGAAGGCACAACTAAGGTGGTAGGTCCTTGTGAGAGGAATAGTAAAGGAAGAGACAGTCCAGGACAGGACAGAGAAGGCACGACTAAGGTGGTATGTCCTTGTGAGAGGAATAGTAGAGGAAGAGACAGTCCAGTACAGGACAGAGAAGGCACAACTAAGGTGGTAGGTCCTTGTGAGAGGAATAGTAAAGGAAGAGACAGTCCAGTACAGGACAGAGAAGGCACGACTAGGTGGTATGTCCTTGTTAGATGAATAGTAAAGGAAGAGACAGGACAGGACAGGACAGAGAAGGCACGACTAAGGTGGTATGTCCTTGTGAGAGGAATAGTAAAGGAAGACACAGTCAGTACAGGACAGAGAAGGCACAACTAAGGTGGTATGTCCTTGTGAGAGGAATAGTAAAGGAAGAGACAGTCCAGAACAGGACAGAGAAGGCACAACTAAGATGGTATGTCCTTGTAGAGGAATAGTAAAGGAAGAGACAGTCCAGAACAGGACAGAGAAGGCACAACTAAGGTGGTAGTCCTTGTGAGAGGAATAGTAAAGGAAGAGACAGTCCAGGACAGAGAAGGCACGACTAGGTGGTATGTCCATGTGAGAGGAATAGTAAAAGGAAGAGACAGTCCAGGACAGGACAGAGAAGACACGACTAAGGTGGTATGTCCTTGTGAGAGGAATAGTAAAGGAAGAGACAGTCCATACAGGACAGAGAAGGCACAACTAAGGTGGTATGTCCTTGTGAGAGGAATAGTAAAGGAAGAGACAGTCCAGAACAGGACAGAGAAGGCACAACTAAGATGGTATGTCCTTGTAGAGGAATAGTAAAGGAAGAGACAGTCCAGAACAGGACAGAGAAGGCACAACTAAGGTGGTATGTCCTTGTGAGAGGAATAGTAAAGGAAGAGACAGTCCAGAACAGGACAGAGAAGGCACAACTAGATGGTATGTCCTTGTAGAGGAATAGTAAAGGAAGAGACAGTCCAGAACAGGACAGAGAAGGCACACTAAGGTGGTATGTCCTTGTGAGAGGAATAGTAAAGGAAGAGACAGTCCAGAACAGGACAGAGAAGGCACAACTAAGATGGTATGTCCTTGTGAGAGGAATAGTAAAGGAAGAGACAGTCCAGAACAGGACAGAGAAGGCACAACTAAGATGGTATGTCCTTGTGAGAGGAATAGTAAAGGAAGAGACAGTCCAGAACAGGACAGAGAAGGCACAACTAAGGTGGTATGTCCTTGTGAGAGGAATAGTAAAGGAAGAGACAGTCCAGAACAGGACAGAGAAGGCACAACTAAGATGGTATGTCCTTGTAGAGGAATAGTAAAGGAAGAGACAGACCAGAACAGGACAGAGAAGGCACAACTAAGGTGGTATGTCCTTGTGAGAGGAATAGTAAAGGAAGAGACAGTCCAGAACAGGACAGAGAAGGCACAACTAAGGTGGTATGTCCTTGTGAGAGGAATAGTAAAGGAAGAGACAGTCCAGAACAGGATAGGAAGGCACGACTAAGGTGGTATGTCCTTGTGAGAGGAATAGTAAAGGAAGAAACAGTCCAGAACAGGATAGAGAAGGCACGACTAGGGTGGTATGTCCTTGTTAGATGAATAGTAAAGGAAGAGACAGTCCAGGACAGGACAGAGAAGGCACGACTAAGGTGGTATGGCCAAGTGAGAGGAATAGTAGAGGAAGAGACAGTCCAGGACAGGAACGAGAAGGCACGACTAAGGTGGTATGGCCAAGTGAGAGGAATAGTAAAGGAAGAGACAGTCCATTACAGGACAGAGAAGGCACGACTAAGGTGGTATGTCCTTGTGAGAGGAATAGTAAAGGAAGAGACAGTCCAGGACAGAGAAGACACGACTTAGGAGGTATGTCCATGTGAGAGGAATAGACAAGGAAGAGACAGTCCAGGACAGGACAGAGAAGGCACGACTAAGGTGGTATGTCCTTGTGAGAGGAATAGTAAAGGAAGAGACAGTCCAGGACAGGACAGAGAAGGCACGACTAAGGTGGTATGGCCAAGTGAGAGGATTAGTAATGGAAGAGACAGTCCAGGACAGGACAGAGAAGGCACGACTAAGGTGGTATGGCAAGTGAGAGGAATAGTAAAGGAAGATACAGTCCAGGACAGGACAGAGAAGACACGACTAAGGTGGTATGTCCTTGTGAGAGGAATAGTAAAGGAAGAGACAGTCCAGAACAGGACAGAGAAGGCACGACTAAGGTGTGTATGGCCAAGTGAGAGGAATAGTAAAGGAAGATACAGTCCATTACAGGACAGAGAAGGCACGACTAAGGTGGTATGTCCTTGTGAGAGGAATAGTAAAGGAAGAGACAGTCCAGGACAGGACAGAGAAGGCACGACTAAGGTGGTATGGCCAAGTGAGAGGAATAGTAATGGAAGAGACAGTCCAGGACAGAGAAGACACGACTAAGGAGGTATGTCCATGTGAGAGGAATAGACAAGGAAGAGACAGTCCAGGACAGGACAGAGAAGGCACGACTAAGGTGGTATGTCCTTGTGAAAGGAATAGTAAAGGAAGAGACAGTCCAGGACAGGACAGAGAAGGCACGACTAAGGTGGTATGGCCAGTGTGAGGAATAGTAATGGAAGAGACAGTCCAGGACAGGACAGAGAAGGCACAACTAAGATGGTATGTCCTTGTGAGAGGAATAGTAAAGGAAGAGACAGTCCAGGACAGGAAGAACACGACTAAGGATTTATGTCCATGTGAGAGGAATAGTAAAGGAAGAGACAGTCCAGGACAGGACAGAGAAGGCACACGACTAAGGTGGTATGTCCTTGTGAGAGATTAGTAAAGGAAGAGACAGTCCAGGACAGGACAGAGAAGGCACAACTAAGGTGGTATGTCCTTGTGAGAGGAATTAGTAGAGGAAGAGACAGTCCAGGACAGGACAGAGAAGGCACGACTAAGGTGGTATGTCCTTGTGAGAGGAATAGTAAAGGAAGAGACAGTCCAGGACAGGACAGAGAAGACACGACTAAGGTGGTATGTCCTTGTGAGAGGAATAGTAAAGGAAGAGACAGTCCAGGACAGAGAAGACACGACTAAGGAGGTATGTCCATGTGAGAGGAATAGTAAGGAAGAGACAGTCCAGGACAGGACAGAGAAGACACGACTAAGGTGGTATGTCCTTGTAGAGGAATAGTAAAGGAAGAACAGTCCAGTACAGGACAGAGAAGGCACAACTAGGGTGGTATGTCCATTGTGAGAGGAATAGTAAAGGAAGATACAGTCCAGAACAGGACAGAGAAGACAACTAAGGTGGTATGTCCATGTGAGAGGAATAGTAAAGGAAGAGACAGTCCAGGACAGGACAGAGAAGGCACAACTAAGGTGGTAGGTCCTTGTGAGAGGAATAGTAAAGGAAGAGACAGTCCAGGACAGAGAAGGCACGACTAAGGTGGTATGTCCATGTGAGAGGAATAGTAGAGGAAGAGACAGTCCAGGACAGGACAGAGAAGACACGACTAAGGTGGTATGTCCTTGTGAGAGGAATAGTAAAGGAAGAGACAGTCCATTACAGGACAGAGAAGGCACGACTAAGGTGGTATGTCCTTGTGAGAGGAATAGTAAAGGAAGAGACAGTCCAGACAGGACAGAGAAGGCACAACTAAGATGGTATGTCCTTGTAGAGGAATAGTAAAGGAAGAGACAGTCCAGAACAGGACAGAGAAGGCACAACTAAGGTGGTATGTCCTTGTGAGAGGAATAGTAAAGGAAGAGACAGTCCAGACAGGACAGAGAAGGCACAACTAAGATGGTATGTCCTTGTAGAGGAATAGTAAAGGAAGAGACAGTCCAGACAGGACAGAGAAGGCACCACTAAGGTGGTATGTCCTTGTGAGAGGAATAGTAAAGGAAGAGACAGTCCGAGAACAGGACAGAGAAGGCACAACTAAGTGGTATGTTCCTTGTGAGAGGAATAGTAAAGGAAGAGACAGTCCAGAACAGGACAGAGAAGGCACAACTAAGATGGTATGTCCTTGTGAGAGGAATAGTAAAGGAAGAGACAGTCCAGAACAGGACAGAGAAGGCACAACTAAGGTGGTATGTCCTTGTAGAGGAATAGTAAATAGTAAAGGAAGAGACAGTCCAGGACAGGACAGAGAAGGCACGACTAAGGTGGTATGTCCTTGTGAGAGGAATAGTAAAGGAAGAGACAGTCCAGACAGGACAGAGAAGGCACAACTAAGGTGGTATGTCCTTGTGAGAGGAATAGTAAAGGAAGGACAGTCCAGACAGGACAGAGAAGGCACAACTAAGGTGGTATGTCCTTGTGAGAGGAATAGTAAAGGAAGAGACAGTCCAGACAGGACAGAGAAGGCACAACTAAGGTGGTATGTCCTTGTGAGAGGAATAGTAAAGGAAGAGACAGTCCAGACAGACAGAGAAGGCACAACTAGGGTGGTATGTCCATGTGAGAGGAATAGTAAAGGAAGAGACAGTCCAGACAGGACAGAGAAGCACACTAAGGTGGTATGTCCTTGTGAGAGGAATAGTAAAGGAAGAGACAGTCCAGAACAGGACAGAGAAGGCACAACTAAGGTGGTATGTCCTTGTGAGAGGAATAGTAAAGGAAGAGACAGTCCAGAACAGGACAGAGAAGGCACAACTAAGGTGGTATGTCCATTGTGAGAGGAATAGTAAAGGAAGAGACAGTCCAGGACAGGACAGAGAAGGCACAACTAAGGTGGTATGTCCTTGTGAGAGGAATAGTAAAGGAAGAGACAGTCCAGAACAGGATAGAGAAGGCACGACTAGGGTGGTATGTCCTTGTTAGATGAATAGTAAAGGAAGAGACAGGACAGGACAGGACAGAGAAGGCACGACTAAGTGGTATGTCCTTGTGAGAGGAATAGTAGAGGAAGAGACAGTCCAGGACAGGACAGAGAAGGCACGACTAGGCTGGTATGTCCTTGTTAGATGAATAGTAAAGGAAGAGACAGGACAGGACAGAGAAGGCACGACTAAGGTGGTATGTCCTTGTGAGAGGAATAGTAGAGGAAGAGACAGTCCAGGACAGGACAGAGAAGGCACGACTAGGGTGGTATGTCCTTGTTAGATGAATAGTAAAGGAAGAGACAGGACAGGACAGGACAGAGAAGGCACGACTAAGGTGGTATGTCCTTGTGAGAGGAATAGTAGAGGAAGAGACAGTCCAGGACAGGACAGAGAAGGCACGACTAGGGTGGTATGTCCTTGTTAGATGAATAGTAAAGGAAGAGACAGGACAGGACAGGACAGAGAAGGCACGACTAAGGTGGTATGTCCTTGTGAGAGGAATAGTAAAGGAAGAGACAGTCCAGGACAGGACAGAGAAGGCACGACTAAGGTGGTATGGCCAAGTGAGAGGAATAGTAGAGGAAGAGACAGTCCAGGACAGGAACGAGAAGGCACGACTAAGGTGGTATGGCCAAGTGAGAGGAATAGTAAAGGAAGAGACAGTCCATTACAGGACAGAGAAGGCACGACTAAGGTGGTATGTCCTTGTGAGAGGAATAGTAAAGGAAGAGACAGTCCAGGACAGAGAAGACACGACTTAGGAGGTATGTCCATGTGAGAGGAATAGACAAGGAAGAGACAGTCCAGGACAGGACAGAGAAGGCACGACTAAGGTGGTATGTCCTTGTGAGAGGAATAGTAAAGGAAGAGACAGTCCAGGACAGGACAGAGAAGGCACGACTAAGGTGGTATGGCCAAGTGAGAGGATTAGTAATGGAAGAGACAGTCCAGGACAGGACAGAGAAGGCACGACTAAGGTGGTATGGCCAAGTGAGAGGAATAGTAAAGGAAGATACAGTCCAGGACAGGACAGAGAAGACACGACTAAGGTGGTATGTCCTTGTGAGAGGAATAGTAAAGGAAGAGACAGTCCAGAACAGGACAGAGAAGGCACGACTAAGGTGGTATGGCCAAGTGAGAGGAATAGTAAAGGAAGATACAGTCCATTACAGGACAGAGAAGGCACGACTAAGGTGGTATGTCCTTGTGAGAGGAATAGTAAAGGAAGAGACAGTCCAGGACAGGACAGAGAAGGCACGACTAAGGTGGTATGGCCAAGTGAGAGGAATAGTAATGGAAGAGACAGTCCAGGACAGAGAAGACACGACTAAGGAGGTATGTCCATGTGAGAGGAATAGACAAGGAAGAGACAGTCCAGGACAGGACAGAGAAGGCACGACTAAGGTGGTATGTCCTTGTGAGAGGAATAGTAAAGGAAGAGACAGTCCAGGACAGGACAGAGAAGGCACGACTAAGGTGGTATGGCCAAGTGAGAGGAATAGTAATGGAAGAGACAGTCCAGGACAGGACAGAGAAGGCACAACTAAGATGGTATGTCCTTGTGAGAGGAATAGTAAAGGAAGAGACAGTCCAGGACAGAGAAGACACGACTAAGGATTTATGTCCATGTGAGAGGAATAGTAAAGGAAGAGACAGTCCAGGACAGGACAGAGAAGGCACGACTAAGGTGGTATGTCCTTGTGAGAGGATTAGTAAAGGAAGAGACAGTCCAGGACAGGACAGAGAAGGCACAACTAAGGTGGTATGTCCTTGTGAGAGGAATAGTAGAGGAAGAGACAGTCCAGGACAGGACAGAGAAGGCACGACTAAGGTGGTATGTCCTTGTGAGAGGAATAGTAAAGGAAGAGACAGTCCAGGACAGGACAGAGAAGACACGACTAAGGTGGTATGTCCTTGTGAGAGGAATAGTAAAGGAAGAGACAGTCCAGGACAGAGAAGACACGACTAAGGAGGTATGTCCATGTGAGAGGAATAGTAAAGGAAGAGACAGTCCAGGACAGGACAGAGAAGGCATGACTAAGGTGGTATGTCCTTGTGAGAGGAATACTAAAGGAAGAGACAGTCCAGGACAGGACAGAGAAGACACGACTAAGGTGGTATGTCCTTGTGAGAGGAATAGTAAAGGAAGAGACAGTCCAGGACAGAGAAGACACGACTAAGGAGGTATGTCCATGTGAGAGGAATAGTAACGGAAGAGACAGTCCAGGACAGGACAGAGAAGACACGACTAAGGTGGTATGTCCTTGTGAGAGGAATAGTAAAGGAAGAGACAGTCCAGGACAGGACAGAGATGACACGACTAAGGTGGTATGTCCTTGTGAGAGGAATACTAAAGGAAGAGACAGTCCAGGACAGGACAGAGAAGACACGACTAAGGTGGTATGTCCTTGTGAGAGGAATAGTAAAGGAAGAGACAGTCCAGGACAGAGAAGACACGACTAAGGAGGTATGTCCATGTGAGAGGAATAGTAAAGGAAGAGACAGTCCAGGACAGGACAGAGAAGACACGACTAAGGTGGTATGTCCTTGTGAGAGGAATAATAAAGGAAGATACAGTCCAGGACAGGACAGAGAAGACACGACTAAGGTGGTATGTCCTTGTGAGAGGATAGTAAAGGAAGATACAGTCCAGACAGGACAGAGAAGGCACAACTAAGGTGGTATGTCCTTGTGAGAGGAATAGTAAAGGAAGAGACAGTCAGCAGGACAGAGAAGGCACAACTAGGTGGTATGTCCTTGTGAGAGGAATAGTAAAGGAAGAGACAGTCCAGGATAGGACAGAGAAGACACGACTAAGGTGGTATGTCCTTGTGAGAGGAATAGTAGAGGAAGAGACAGTCCAGGACAGGACAGAGAAGGCACAACTAAGGTGGTATGTCCTTGTGAGAGGAATAGTAAAGGAAGAGTACAGTCCAGGACAGGACAGAGAAGACACGACTAAGGTGGTATGTCCTTGTGAGAGGAATAGTAAAGGAAGAGACAGTCAGGACAGGACAGAGAAGAGAGACACACTAGGGTGGTATGTCCTTGTAGATGAATAGTAAAGGAAGAGACAGTCCAGAACAGGACAGAGAAGGCACACTAAGTGGTATGTCCTTGTGAGAGGAATAGTAAAGGAAGAGACAGTCCAGGACAGGACAGAGAAGACAGACTAAGGTGGTATGTCCTTGTGAGAGGAATAGTAAAGGAAGATACAGTCCAGACAGGACAGAGAAGACACGACTAAGGTGGTATGTCCTGTGAGAGGAATAGTAAAGGAAGAGACAGTCCAGACAGGACAGAGAAGCACGACTAAGGTGGTATGTCCATGTGAGAGGAATAGTAAAGGAAGAGACAGTCCAGGACAGGACAGAGAAGGCACAACTAAGGTGGTATGTCCTTGTGAGAGGAATAGTAAAGGAAGAGACAGTCCAGGACAGAGAAGGCACGACTAGGGTGGTATGTCCATGTGAGAGGAATAGTAGAGGAAGAGACAGTCCAGGACAGGACAGAGAAGGCACGACTAGGGTGGTATGTCCTTGTTAGATGAATAGTAAAGGAAGAGACAGGACAGGACAGGACAGAGAAGGCACGACTAAGGTGGTATGTCCTTGTGAGAGGAATAGTAAAGGAAGATACAGTCCAGAACAGGACAGAGAAGGCACAACTAAGGTGGTATGTCCTTGTGAGAGGAATAGTAAAGGAAGAGACAGTCCAGAACAGGACAGGAAGGCACAACTAAGTGGTATGTCCTTGTAGAGGAATAGTAAAGGAAGAGACAGTCCAGAACAGGACAGAGAAGGCACACTAAGGTGGTATGTCCTGTGAGAGGAATAGTAAAGGAAGAGACAGTCCAGAACAGGACAGAGAAGGCACAACTAAGGTGGTAGTCCATTGTGAGAGGAATAGTAAAGGAAGAGACAGTCCAGGACAGGACAGAGAAGGCACGACTAAGGTGGTATGTCCTTGTGAGAGGAATAGTAAGGAAGAGACAGTCCATACAGGACAGAGAAGGCACAACTAAGGTGGTATGGTCCTTGTGAGAGGAATAGTAAAGGAAGAGACAGTCCAGTACAGGACAGAGAAGGCACAACTAGTGGTATGTCCTTGTTAGAGAATAGTAAAGGAAGAGACAGGACAGGACAGGACAGAGAAGGCACAACTAAGGTGGTATGTCCTTGTGAGAGGAATAGTAAAGGAAGACACAGTCCAGTACAGGACAGAGAAGGCACAACTAAGGTGGTATGTCCTATGTGAGAGGAATAGTAAAGGAAGAGACAGTCCAGGACAGGACAGAGAAGGCACAACTAAGGTGGTAGGTCCTTGTGAGAGGAATAGTAAAGGAAGAGACAGTCCAGACAGGACAGAGAAGGCACAACTAAGATGGTATGTCCTTGTGAGAGGAATAGTAAAGGAAGAGACAGTCCACAGGACAGAGAAGGCCAAACTAGGGTGGTATGTCCATGTGAGAGGAATAGTAGAGGAAGAGACAGTCCAGACAGGACAGAGAAGACACGACTAAGGTGGTATGTCCTTGTGAGAGGAATAGTAAAGGAAGACACAGTCCAGTACAGGACAGAGAAGGCACAACTAAGGTGGTATGTCCTTGTGAGAGGAATAGTAAAGGAAGATACAGTCCAGAACAGGACAGAGAAGGCACAACTAAGGTGGTATGTCCATGTGAGAGGAATAGTAAAGGAAGAGACAGTCCAGGACAGGACAGAGAAGGCACAACTAAGGTGGTATGTCCTTGTGAGAGGAATAGTAAAGGAAGAGACAGTCCAACAGGACAGAGAAGGCACGAACTAGGTGGTATGTCCATGTGAGAGGAATAGTAGAGGAAGAGACAGTCCAGACAGGACAGAGAAGCACGACTAAGGTGGTATGTCCTTGTGAGAGGAATAGTAAAGGAAGAGACAGTCCAGTACAGGACAGAGAAGGCACAACTAAGGTGGTATGTCCTTGTGAGAGGAATAGTAAAGGAAGAGACAGTCCAGAACAGGACAGAGAAGGCACAACTAAGGTGGTAGGTCCTTGTGAGAGGAATAGTAAAGGAAGAACAGTCCAGTACAGGACAGAGAAGGCACAACTAAGGTGGTATGTCCATGTGAGAGGAATAGTAAAGGAAGATACAGTCCAGACAGGACAAGAAGGCACAACTAAGGTGGTATGTCCTTTTGAGAGGAATAGTAAAGGAAGATACAGTCCAGAACAGGACAGAGAAGGCACAACTAAGGTGGTATGTCCATGTGAGAGGAATAGTAAAGGAAGAGACAGTCCAGGACAGGACAGAGAAGGCACAACTAAGGTGGTATGTCCTTGTGAGAGGAATAGTAAAGGAAGAGACAGTCCACAGGACAGAGAAGGCACGACTAAGGTGGTATGTCCATGTGAGAGGAATAGTAAAGGAAGAGACAGTCCAGAACAGGACAGAGAAGGCACAACTAAGATGGTATGTCCTTGTGAGAGGAATAGTAAAGGAAGAGACAGTCCAGAACAGGACAGAGAAGGCACAACTAAGGTGGTAGGTCCTTGTGAGAGGAATAGTAAAGGAAGACACAGTCCAGGACAGGACAGAGAAGGCACGACTAAGGTGGTATGTCCTTGTGAGAGGAATAGTAAAGGAAGAGACAGTCCAGAACAGGACAGAGAAGGCACAACTAAGGTGGTATGTCCTTGTGAGAGGAATAGTAAAGGAAGAGACAGGACAGGACAGGACAGAGAAGGCACAACTAAGGTGGTATGTCCTTGTGAGAGGAATAGTAAAGGAGAAAGGATGCCCAGGAGTATGTTAGATACGTTTGTGAGGGATAGGAGGAGAGAGGAAAACCAAGGGACATATGGCTGGAGGGGGTAAGGAGGGGTTTGGTAATCGGATAAATCTGTGTAAGGATCGAGGAATTAACCCGGACCTCCAGCACAAAAGTCCGATACCTTATTCCTAGACCGCGAGTTCATAGATTTTTGTTGCTGTCCACTAAATATAGAGGAACCCCCCCTCCCCATCAATTCCACCTCCTATTCATATTACACCAAAAAAGTGTGACAAACCACAAATGATTCTTCTCAAACTACTCAAAATGACAACTTTGAAAAGGAAGAAGGCCATAGGATATTGTGACACTGAGCATTATATTCATAAATTGATAAATGACACGTGTACTCGGGAATAGATCCCAGCACACACGGTGTTTAAATATCTCCCGAGTGTTCTGAGTTTGTGTTTTCTAAATGTTTCCCTCTTTTCCTTCATATAAGAGCTGGTATAGCTGGTATTTCCTTATTCTTACCGTTATTTATCTATATGTAATTTATGACTGACTGACTGACTGATTGACTGACTCATCACTAATTATCACTCTTCCCACGAAGCTAGAGGGCTGAAACTTGGAACAGGTGTTCCTTATGAACTAGTTAGAAAAAGTAAAGATTTTTCATTCCAATGTTTTGTGATCTAGGGGGTGAAATGGGGGTAGCTACCCTAATCAACAATATTGCTTTATAAACTATTTTTAAGCGTTTATAGGGTAATAATACGATAAGTTTGTTCTATTAATTCCTTCAAAAAATATAGTAATTATTTTTAACCCCGTAGATACTTCTAAAGGGTGTAGAAAATGAATACAGACAATTAATTAAAATATGTAATTACGTCTTAATATTCAAATCCAAGAGACGGTAGATGTCTGTAGTTTATATTTTGTTGAATTTTGTGGTAGTTATATGAGTGAGAGGGCCCGGCCCGGGGTAGTGCGTGTTGGTGTGGAGTGGTTGGGAGGGGGTGGGGCAGACCTGTCCAGCCGATAACGGCCCAGCCAGTAGGCCAGGGGGCCTGCCGAAGATACAACTCCCCGAGAAAAGATACAAGGTCACCTCCTCGGAGTATTTTTCCATTACATTACACGTCAAACAAAAATTCCTCATTTTCATCCAAAAACAAATAATAACACAATATCCCGTGCGAAGAACGGGGATTCAGCTATTGTAAAAAAAGTGGGAGAATAGCTCGGGTGGGTAGTAGGTCGTGAAGCATATAAAAAACACATTACTCTACTAGTGTAAGCCTTTATCATATAACGTATAGGCTGATTTGTGTAGGAATACCTGTTTTCATACCATAGTACGTGAGTTTCCCTTCCCTGTCCCGCCTCACTGGGAACATACCATAGTACGTGAGTTTCCCTTCCCTGTCCCTCCTCACTGGGAACATACCATAGTACGTGAGTTTCCCTTCCCTGTCCCTCCTCACTGGGAACATACCATAGTACGTGAGTTTCCCTTCCCTGTCCCGCCTCACTGGGAACATACCATAGTACGTGAGTTTCCCTTCCCTGTCCCGCCTCACTGGTAACATACCATAGTACGTGAGTTTCCCTTCCCTATCCCGCCTCGCTGGGAACATACCATAGTACGTGAGTTTCCCTTCTCTGTTCCACCACGCTGGTAACATACCAGAGTACGTGAGTTTCCCTTCCCTGTCCCGCCTCACTGGGAACATACCATAGTACGTGAGTTTCCCTTCTCTGACCCGCCTCACTGGGAACATACCATAGTACGTGAGTTTCCCTTCTCTGTTCCACCACGCTGGTAACATACCATAGTACGTGAGTTTCCCTTGCCTGTCCCGCCTCACTGGGAACATACCATAGTACGTGAGTTTCCCTTCCCTGTCACACCTAGCTGGTAACATACCATAGTACGTGAGTTTCCCTTCCCTGTCCCACCACGCTGGTAACATACCATAGTACGTGAGTTTCCCTTGCCTGTCCCGCCTCGCTGGGAACATACCATAGTACGCGAGTTTCCCTTCTTTGTCCCGTCTCGCTGGTAACATACCATAGTACGTGAGTTTCCCTTCCCTGTCCCGCCTCGCTGGGAACATACCATAGTACGTGAGTTTCCCTTCTCTGACCCGCCTCACTGGGAACATACCATAGTACGTGAGTTTCCCTTCTCTGTTCCACCACGCTGGTAACATACCATAGTACGTGAGTTTCCCTTGCCTGTCCCGCCTCACTGGGAACATACCATAGTACGTGAGTTTCCCTTCCCTGTCACACCTAGCTGGTAACATACCATAGTACGTGAGTTTCCCTTCCCTGTCCCACCACGCTGGTAACATACCATAGTACGTGAGTTTCCCTTGCCTGTCCCGCCTCGCTGGGAACATACCATAGTACGCGAGTTTCCCTTCTTTGTCCCGTCTCGCTGGTAACATACCATAGTACGTGAGTTTCCCTTCCCTGTCCCGCCTCGCTGGGAACATACCATAGTACGCGAGTTTTCCCTTCTTTTTTCCCGCCTCGCTGGGAACAACCATAGTACGTGATTTTTTTTCCCTGCCCCCTCGCTGGGAACAAAACCATAGTTTCGCGAGTTTCCCTTCTTTGTCCCAC